>SCDY01000046.1:0-121388 GCA_004143825.1 Drosophila micromelanica | reverse complement strand
GGGGTCGGAGATGCTTCCTTCTGCCTGTTACATACATTTGCACAAAACCATTATACCCTTTTTTACCCATTTTCAATGGGTTCAGGGTATAAAAACTAACACAAGCTGCAAAAAAAAAATTAATTAAATACACTGTAACTCGACATATAAATACCCTTGAATGTGCAATTAAAAAATAATTGGTCATTGGTAATAATATTAATATTAATTTTTAAAAATGTGTCTTCTATGTACGACCAAAATGAGAACTGAAAAAAAAAACCGGCTCTTTCGTCACACTCAACCAAACAATCTAGGTTTTTTTGTTTTGCACATTTCGCACGCGCACGTAACACCTCCTTTGGAATATAACAAAAAAGTAAACTGTATTTATTTTTCTCTTTTTGCTTTCATTTTTATTTTTATCATTTCTTACAAGAGAAATGTACAAAACACGCAAAGCTGTCCGCAGACGACGCCGTCCTTGTCCCGGAGCCCAACCCACTTAAAAATAACTTTCTGGTGGCCACAAAAAGGAAAATCTCAAGCTTTACTTTCGGCCATTGCCCATTACATGTATCTGGCTTTTGTAGGCGCGCATGTCATAAAAATTTAATTAAAAAATTATTTCGCCAACAGTAAAAATCAACACTCTGCAATCCTCAAACTGCGCCAGCCGCAAGCCAAATAATGATTAGGCGTACATTCGACTGACAGGGGACGCTAAAAGCGAGAAAGGTTTTCCAGCTGCCACGCCCATTAGCTGTACCAAATGTGCGAATAATGTACATGGACAACAGACATTTATGGCCTGCTATTCCCTCCCATCCCGCGCTTATGTGTCAAACCAACAAAATTATGATGACGGCTTTTCTTGGGTTGGCAGACATTGTGTGACATTGTCCTTGACTGTGCCTGACGCTTAAGTGGCCCGCCCGGATGCCAGCCTGCCGGTCGGACGGTCATCTTTGTCGAGTCAATAAAAATTCAGTAAATCCCTGTTGACATAGGCTCAAGGATTATTATTGCTACTTTGTGACTGTTTATGTTTATGTGACGCAGAATCAAAAGGATAAATACACAAAGTGTGGAAGCACTGCTAACTGTCAAGTGACTTGTCATTTTTATCAATAGTGTACTCAACGCATATTGACTTCATGGAATAGGCAATAGAATTAAATGGTATGCATTAAATGTATGAGCTCTGATAAGTTGAAATCATTTGATTCGTAGATTATCACAATATAACTATTTATATCACAATCAATTTTTAAACAAGGGGTTCAAGACGAACCTTAATTAATTTATATTGCAGTTAACTTTCCTTAAACATCTTGTAGACGCGTTATCGTTAATGATAATGAAGAGCGACTCAAATAAAATGAACAGGCTTCAACAATTCCGCCAAAAAAGAAAAATAATAAAAACAAAAGAAAGAAATGCAACCAAAATCTCACGCTAATTATGCGCTGGCAAAAGAACCAAATGCTGTCTTTAATCTAAATTTTAATGAAGACGCATCTGGTGATTCGAGCTGCGACCTCAAGCTGAGACTCTTGGTTCAAATACGGCCCGCTTCAGTGTTAGCCCATAAAATTAGCATATTTTTTTCAACACTTCTTGTAGCTTTTCATGTTTCGAAAATTTCGACATGCTAAATACGTTGACACCTTTTTAGAGGGGGTGGTTAAAAGAAAAGCCAAAAACATTTTCTGCTAATTGCAAGCTGGCGGCTCAACAACGGCTTAATTACGTTGTTTGTTGCTGTTGTTATTTTAGCTGACCTTTTGACGTGGCATGACCATTTTG
Organism: Drosophila micromelanica; assembly: GCA_004143825.1. Lineage (NCBI taxonomy): Eukaryota > Metazoa > Arthropoda > Insecta > Diptera > Drosophilidae > Drosophila > Drosophila micromelanica. The sequence goes on along the minus strand of SCDY01000046.1, from coordinate 119,600 downwards.
ATCATTTGCATAATTACGTCGCACTAATTTATTTAAATTTTCCTGACAATTTTCACGTCGGATTTGCATGTACAACTTTTTCGTTTCCAAATAGCACTCTTAGACGAAAAACACATAATCAGCGAAACATTAAATAAAAATATTTGTTGTATAACAACAAAAACAATAGCAATAATGTAAGTGCTGAAAAAAAATGCTATAAGTGAAGCATAAACTGAAATATTTGCGCATCAAATTTGTTTTTTCACACACGTTTCCAATTTTCGGCAAAAATACTGTAAAAGTTTTTTAACGGCCGGTGCCTCAGCCTGTCCGTTGAGATAAGTGGGACAAGGTGGCAAAAAAAATATAGGTCAGAGGCTACCCCACTTTAAAACATAAGTTTATATTGGCCAACAACTCATAAAGTGGGTCAATTACAAACCATAAAACTCATTTTAAATTGATTAGATAAGAAAAAAGTATATTCCAAAAGTATGTGCCCTTAAAAATTAAATAAATAAATTAGCTTTCAATTACTACTATTGAAGTATAGTATTTCCGATATTTAATACACCAATACCTTTTGTATTATTAAAGTTAACTTAAGAAAACTAAAAGCACAATATATATTTTTTTTAATTTGTATTTTTCTTAATAAACCATACTTGCAACGCGAAAAAACATTTGCAATCCCTTAACGCCAACGGCGCGTATGTGTAATTTTGGTATGACAGTGCAAATATGCACAAATATTTAATTTACTCGCCTATACCTAAGCTACTGCTGCTACCAACGACTTTCTGTCAACCAGGCAGCCAAGCGATATGGGTTTGTTTGCCACGGATTTCATTAGCTTACTTTTCGATTTCGTAATTAATGGAATTGCATTTAAATAAAATTAAAATTGGTTTTAACTACTGCTTGTGAAAGTTGGCTAATTGGCGGTCTTAATTTTGCTATGAAATTAAATATCTGCTGAAGATGATTTCAATAATAGCGACACCATTCTTATGGTATTTTCATATTTCAAATACATTTTCTATTAAAAATGAGTAGCTCATTGAGTATGGCATACCCCGACCTCAACAATGTCTACAGACCAGATAATTATAGCAAATGTATTTACGGTAGTAAATATTTGTTTAGCATGAACAAATATACCGAATATGGTACTGTGGTCTTAGCTCAGAAGTGTCCCTTATCATTTTTTAAAAAGTAAGCAAATACAACTCATCAGCTCAATTTGCTTGTTTTTTTTTTTTTTTTTTTTTTTTTTTTTTGCATTGTATTTGCACAATTGAAATATATATTTAATTTTTACCTTACATTTTCGAAACCTGACTGGCAATTATCCCAATCGTTATGATCGAGAAACTTAGCGAAACAATAATATCATTTCAAAGAGATAAAAGTTTGGTAACAAGTGTAATAAAAATATTTCAAAAATCATTTATATCCAAGGGGTTTAGGTGACACCACACGCCTTTTTGTGCCAACTCAAAATAGACAACATTGGCTCGCAAATATTTACATTAGTTATTCAGTATTTATTTGGCACACAGAGTTCTACAAATGTACTTAATTCCATTGTCCATGCGCAATTTTTTATCTTCCCCTAACATACTAATGCCTCAGTTGACAAACTGCATAGCCCTGGTGATTACAGACAACGCGGGTTCTATACCCATTCCCGTACCCGTACGCGGCGGATGGCAAAAAAACTTTCCAGTTAAATGATAAAAGCTTTTATGGCAATCATGCAAATCAAAAGTAGCACATGACCAATAGTACAATGAAATTTGCAATTTATATACAGATGTTCATACATTTGTGGCTGCTATCTAATTATCGGCCGGCCGCTTAATAAATAAAGAGTGTGAATCAAGAAGCAGATAGACATTTGAAGTAGAAGTTTGCCAGATAAGCATTACAATGAGAGAGAACTACAGTACTTGCCACATTTGCAAGATCAAATAAAAACTAGAAGATAAAACTAAAACAACTGTGAGAAAACCCGAAGTTGCGACTTATAATGGTAGTGCGACAAATTTAGTTTACGTCGATGCCCTGACTCTGTGTGATACGTACTATAAGTACGTATTGCAAAATTGTCTGTATATAACGGTTCACAGCATTGTTTTGGATGCTTTTACTCACCCACTTCACTCCACCACACGGCGTCTAACTGCAAAGAGAACAAAAAGCAAACTTGATTAATATGCAAATGCCTGGCGATTTGATTAACTGCTTAACCCACTTTTTCTTTTAAGCCCGCACGCTTCCGCTAACAAAAGCAAACAAAGTGCTCCAAATTTCGCAAAACGAACTTGGTGCACTTGGCGTGGCTTAGACAATCAGTCAGAGACCAAAGTCAGAGTCAAAGTCCAAACTGGAGTTGAAGCTGTGGACGACAACGAGCATAACTATTTAGCCGAAGCTATCAAGAAGTCAGAGATGAGGTACAAGTCAAGAGCGGGCAAACCAAACCCCCATGGAGCCAGTAAATAACGGCATACGATTTCTTTTTTGTCAGCTCTTCACATCTTGGCAAATGTCACAATCGGCTTATGGCAATTGCTTAACTCAGAGTAATGGGCAAATGTTTAAAATGCAATTCAAAAGATGCCTTGAAGTTTGATACATGCGCCCAACTAATTAAGACATTGCTGGTGTTGTCGGCTCAGTTACGAGTTATGGGCTAACCTTTTGAGCTACTCGAAGCTACACGCACATGAACACTCACACATGTGCGTACACATGCGCATTTCAGTACACAACCGCTGAAGGCACTTAATGTTAAGCTGCTTAGTTGTTAATTGAATTAGTTTACAAGTGAGGCAAGGCATTCGCCTTTAGGTCTGCGAATTGCTTATTGGCGCATAAAATACACTCATTCCTATGCACCAACAAACACACCCTGTGCTCTCGCTGGCACCCACAATTACAGTTACACTTGCTCTTGATAGACAATTAGATTCTTTGTTGCTGCAACTGCGGCTACCCGCAAAACTAAACAATTTATACTCGTTGTGCGTCTGCCTCTCTTAATCGTCTGGTGCACTTCTTTTTGCCTTAGTTTTTAATGAGCATTTAATTGCTTGCATCTTGGCTGCCGTCAAAACTTCGACTCAGACTCGGGCGCAGACTCCGTTTCGTACTATAGCTCTTACAGCTGTTTACATAATTGAACTATCGCGCGGGTTTAAGTAAATTGTAAATTAAGTCATTAAAATGCCATAAAAATAATTAGCAGGCCTAGACGGAAGTTACAGGCTGGTGGGACCCATCAAGCTACCAACTTAATGGGCAAGAGTTCAAATGGCTTTTGACATGCGACTCTTGCTTTTAATAAGTTTAAATATGTATCTTGGTGTAGCTAAGGACCAGTCCAAGGTTAATATAATATAAATAAAAACAAAAATAATATATTAGATACAGAATGAGTAATAAAATCAAATTAGTTGATTAAATACGATAAAAATTTAATTATAATTACTATACAAATACATTGGCCATATTCCCAGAAATATAAACGGAAATTATATATATTGCAACAACAAACAAGTAGAACGTAACAGTTGGGTGTAGGGAAATGAGTAATACTCGTTTACATCGTGTAATAACAACCAACACATGTGTCCCACAGGCTATAATGTTACGATCGCACTAATTAATAATACTATCAATAACTTAATGAATGAAATAAAGCTCTGTTCAGTGATTGCGGTAATTGTGGTAACGCCCAAGTTTAAAAACGCTTTAAAAAACCAATCAAATGACATAGCCCTTAAATTTCGTTCTACAATACTATTTCGTAAACTGTAGTGGTAAAGTGCTGCGTTGAAATGCAGAAGCGCAATTAACAAAACATTAATTTCTTATGTGACGTTGAATTTTATTGGAAAACAAAAAACAATAAGTAAGATCGTTGAAGTCGGGTGTAACCGAAACGCTATATCCGTTCGCATTGAAATAACAACTAAAACAAGTAGACTGGCATTTCTTACATACACATACAAAAATTATTCATAGAGCACGCCTTGTTCAAAATGGTATCAAACATGAAAATCGGTTCAGTATTAAGGAATTTATCGGAGTTTGAAACATAGATTCGAGAACTTTACATCAGAATTTCGAAATGTTGGTCAATATTGAATCATTTTTTATGAATTGGGCTTAATTTAGCTCTTTTTACTAAAATTAAAAACATGTATTTCAATGTTTTAAAAAAATATGTTTTGAAAATAAATGTTTTTTGAAAGAAAATTTCGGCAATGCATTCATACGGAGGGATGGACAGCAAGACGGACATCACACACACAATATAATTTTTTCGATTTGTGAACGAGTATAAGAAATGATTCGTATTACGTGATACATGATACGTTTAATATAGATAGCAGATAACATTAAAATCTGCATTTTTATGTTCAACCTGCTTGATATGTTTTTAATTACATTTTTAATATTCCAGTGAAATTTTTCTTATTTGTCCCAATAAGACTGATCAATTTGAAAAAATCATAAAATTCCATTACAAAATTATTCATCCAATGGTGTACTGTTTTTTATTAAAATATTTAAAGAAAACCAAATTTTAAATATACCATAGTACGTACGGAATATGTCCTGAAAAAAACATTTGGAACAAATTCTTGCCCATTGGCAACTAATTTTTATCACTGAATGAAGAATCAATTTTGCCCACAACTAGTATTGCGTATATGTAAAATGCAGGTCCAAATATTTAATTGTCAATGCAACGGAAAAACAATGAGAGCCCAGATAAAAAAAAGCTGTACACTCACATAACAATAAAAAAGCGAACACAAAAAATTAATGGTTAAACCAATTTAAAAACAAAAATTTTGCAATGAAAACACACTGTCCCACACGTAAACTGTCACAAACTTTTTGATTATTTTTCCCTGAGTGCAACAAAATTGCAATGTCAATCATGGTTTCTCATCCTGCCATGCTCAATAAAAAAAATACAGAGTCCGTAGTATTCTAGTCCGTAGTATTCTAATTGATGAAACAAAACGTTTTTAACTCATTTAATTGGTGGAATACAGTACAGTTGTTGACAAGTTTGAAGAAGTAAAAATTCATTTGTATTTTGTGATTTGTGTAATTTGATTTATTCTACGATTATTTTCAATTGTTTCTGTCCTGTTAAACACACATATTTAAGCAATTCCCATGCAAGGCAAGCGACAGAATAAAATTACAAAAGTTCAATTAATTGTTTCTATATTTCTACACTTAACGGTTATTCATTTATATTGCATTAGTATGACTCCCAACTCTCTCCCGTTTTCCCTGATCTTGCGTCAACTTTCGCTACGTGCAGACGCTAATTGAACTTTCATTGAAACTTAAGTCCCATTAGAAAGTAAAGAAAAAAACAGAACCAAGAGATAGCATAGAAATCTCGGCTGCTTGAAAATGAATTAAAGAACAACAAAAGTGGCCAATCCCAGATGAAATGATTAGTTAGCTGCGTTACGCTTTGTGCCTAACTTCTTTCTTTTTTTACAATCGAGTTGAAATGAAATTAAATTAAATGCAATTATATTATCATCATTTGGCCAACTACGTAATTGGGTTAAGTGCGGTGCCGCTTATCAGCTGGTCTGCCTTTGAACGGTGACTAATCAATGAAAAACGGCATTGTTTATGTCATGCACTTTAAATTAATTAGCTCAGGCAGAGATCGTCTCGCACTTGTTGGTTTAATGCGATTGATATGGAGCTGAAATCTATTTTTTGCCGCGGTGCCGCACGTATTTAAAGAACGTGGAAATTGTATATGTGTGTGAGCGCGAATGAGATAGGCGAGAGAAAAAACTGCCGCAGCAACAATTCCCGCAACAACAAAAACACAACTATATATTTTGACTCTTACTCTCTTTAGGCAAGTGCTGGCATTGTCACCTAACTAGCTACCTAGCTAGCAACAATATTTGTATTGCCTCCCAATGGCCAAAGGTGTGAAAACAAAAACAAAAACAACCACCGGACAAATGCTCGACGCTGCTTCTGTATGTATATTTTATGGACCCCAACTAAAAAAGCAAAGAAGAAGATGAAGAAGGCAAAGGTCAATATTGAAAATTGATAAACGGCACCAGGGCCGGAAAACAAACAACAGCAAATACATCAGGAAAAACAACAGCAACACCAACAGCAATTTAAAGCTATCAACATACTGTCCGCGTCCGCCAATGTTGAGGTTTTTATAATTAAAAGCAAACAAAAACATTTTTAAAACTCTAAATTACATTTTAGCAATATTTTTCGCATTAAATGTTGAACTAGAAATAAATTCATCTGCGGCAACTGAGTAGCATGCAAACCAAATTGGAGCAATATAAATAGATGCATCTATTTTTATAGAGCTCACAGCGAATCGCTGAATGGGTAGTATTTTAATGTGAATTGAAACAATTACAATAGACATCCCAATTTACATAAGCAAAGGCCCTGAATTACAAATAAAAACTTTGAAAATTAGAATAATGAGCATATTTTATATAGAACGTGCAGCAATTCGAAGGTTAAATAAACTTACAATATAAGATATGGAGCAAAAATAGAAAATGCTACCAATTCTATTTATAAAGTGAGATATATAAGACGTGAAGGGGTATTTAAATGGGAAAACCAAAAATATTTAGTTGATTCTAGGGTTTTGTATAAATAATTTCTAAAATATCTGAAAAAGAACATTTATAAAATGATTCAAGTGCTGTTAAGCTTTATTGAATTTTCCAATCGACTTTTATACTGAGCTAATTAAAAATGGTTATAATGAGAACAACAAATGTGTGCGAATGTATGTAACAGGCAAAAGGAAACAGCTCCGATCTCATAAAGTTAATATATTCTTGATCAGGAGGACTATTCAAACTAAGCGATCTCGGAAAACATTTATTTCTCTTCCTTTCCCCATTTCGTAAATTTTTAAATCTATAATCTAGAATCAATTTTATCAATTTTTACATGTGGGTTCAGGGTATCTCCTAGTCGCACACTTTCAAGTAAAGCACTCTTAATTGTTCAACATATTTTTTAAAAACATATATTGTTTGCTGAACAACATTTTCATTTGATATGTTGTGCTCATTTGAGGCCATGAGTAAAATTAATTTACAGCTTGTTCCAGTCAAAGCAATTTAAGTAAATTATTGTTGGCTTACTGTAATATATATCCTTATTATTATGTTTTAAATTTTTGATAAATTAATTTACCTAATTGTTTCCATATTTCCTTATGCACGTTTACTTAAAAAAAAATTTTTTTAATGAAATGCAAAACGAAAGTTACCATTTATTGCAGAAAAAGTAAATCAGATTTATATGTTGTTTACAATTTGAAATTACATTTTTGTCCGACATGCGCTTTTCAAACTGTCATTTTATGCCCAGCAATACCCACACACAATTATGAACAAAAACCATTGTTATATATGTACAGCGAATATTCAATAAGTACATACATGAATGTAAATATAATAAAAATGTGCACTTTTTCCGATAAATCTGCAGTACAGCTGAAAGCTTTTTCTTTTTCGGCAAAAACATTATGCAATTTTTCCTTTGATTGAGTAGTTTACGACTTTCAGTATAACAAATAAAACATATGCTTTTTTAAGGTTAAAAATTATAAAATAATCTTTGACTAGAGTCCTTAAGATAAAAAATTTAATTTAAAGTAATAACATAGTAAATTTTATAACAGAAATTAATCACTTTTAATGCTACTCACGATAGCTTAAATTCAACTTGAAGGAGTTTGAAAATCCAGAATGCATATGAACTCATCTGAATGACCTTTGTATAGCACCTACACAACCGAGTATTTATGCTTCTTAAGTTTGATTAGAGATTGTGGAAAATATGTGCACTTGTACAAACATGAAAAATTATCAAGCAACTTTTTACGATGCTAAGTAAAAATAAAAATAGTACTTTTATAATATTTCAGCGTTATTTTTTCATATTTTCAACTCACAAAGTAAATAATTTAAATGTGCTAATTATTCATCTTCATATCTGAGAGGAAGTATTAACACAACACGCCTTAAACCGAACTTAGCCACTAATAAGTTTTTGTCAACACCAACCACAGTCGGATTCGAATTCAAGCATCACTAACTTGTCCAAAAGCTACGCAAAATAATACTTTTGTATGTACATAATTATCTGTTAATTGCTGTGCTAATATGCAAACTTACAATTATCACATGCAATTAAGTAATTTAAGTTTGCCAAGACCGAAAAATAATTAAATAACTAGAAATATATATGTACAGTAACATGTGTGTTTCTGAGTAAGTAGAAAGAAATTATTTAACCAAACTGTAAAGAGTCATGGCATCCATATTAATTTTTTACATTAGCAAATTTTATGTACTGCTTAATTCAAATTGAACACTGCAGGAAATAGAATCACAATTAAATGAAAACCAAACAGTTCGGAAGACAGGATGAGATGACAGCAGACGTAATTTGGCAACAATTCGAAATAAAGTTCATTAGTAGAAAAAACCAAGCAAAAATCAATCAGTCGAAACATTATCAGAAATGGTTTCCTGGGTAACCACTAGGTCTGTGCTGAAAAATATATATCACATGGAATTCAAATTAAATGTATCAGAATTGTGGCAAGGGTTTAGCCCAAAGCCGTAGTCAGAGTCTGTTCATATTGCGACACATTTAGATATGAGCGAGAGCGCACAGATTACAAGGGTTAAACCACGCCCATTTCAACTGTGGGTACAACTGTCACTGGTAAGCGAAGTATTTTAAGGTTGGGCTGTAGCGCGTTTGGTTGCGGTTCGTCTGCTACCTAGCTAGTATTTACGAGTATTTCACATCCAAACTGCTTGCCCAAAAAAAAAACCGTAAGCGCAAAGCTTTGGCAACCAACTCAAGCATGGCAAATGCTGTGGTTGTAGCTGGTGCTGTTGCAAGACACGGCGCAACAATTTGGATGCTTTTCTTTGGATCCAGTATTCTATAGAATTTAATTACGGCACCTTCTGCCACCTTACTTCAGCCAAGCAATAAAAACATACCCCAACTAAAATAAAATAAATAAGCAAAAAAAAAAAAAACAGTTACGCTTTGTATTTCCCGCTTTTTCCGCCTAAATGCTGCCCCGTTTGCTGGCCCCTATTTGTCATTGTTCTGTTCATAAGCTTTGCACTTTTGTAAAATGTTTGACACAGTTTCTGGGTCGTTTCGCTGCTGCTTCTGCTGCCAACACTGAGATTGAGACCTTTCGGTCTGCTCTTTAAATAAATGCTATTATAGTTCTACATTGAGATGTGTTTACGCCGCGCAGAAAGCTGGCGTGAAATTCTAAGAGGCTCTTATCCCAAAATGAAAGCCATGCCCAAAATGTACAAGTCATGTTCTGGAAAGCGTAACAAAAGTCACAGAAAAAAAAAACAGAAAAAGCCAAAAGAAAATTGTATCCATGTCTGTATCTCTCTAAGGGACGACTAAAACCAAATTATCTCTCGCATATAAATATTGCAGACACACACACAAACACATAGAGAGAGGATTTTAATAATGCGTATCATTTTCACTAAGCAAAGCGAGTAGCATAAGTTTTATAACTCATTAACCTTTCCGAACAGACCCTGCAAATATCCAGAAACTTCTCTTTGACGGCTTGTGTGTCTTCACATACGTGTGGATCGTGCGTCTGTCAATGTTTGCATCAGTCTGTTCATGTTTTTGCGTTTATGTTTATGTTTATGTTTGTCTAAGTTATATCTTGGTTCTGTGTCACTGGCACAGCAACACTGTAACATCTGTAAAATACTTGAGAAATTTGAGCTCCGTTTAATGCGCTTCATTAGCTTGAGCAACGCACAGCCAGAGAAACATAAGGCTGAGGGCTAAATCAACAATTGAGTTGGTTTGTCGTATCTCGCAATGATTTTCACATTTTGCCAGAGACAATTAAAATAATTTTTCTGATTAATCATGCAGCTTAATGCCAGTAACAACAACAATATCAAGAGAAATAACAGTAAAAAGCGCTTTAATTTTCTTTTCGTGTTCTTGGAACATTGTGGGCAGAGAATAAAATCAAATTTATATTCTACTGATGATACTTGGATATTGTTATACGTTGAAGATATAGTACTCAGCTCGACATTTTAATGGAATGACGTAGCTGACCAAAATCGCTTGACGCTAACGGTTAATGCAACAACACAATCTTGGGGAGCTTATGTGGGCCTAATGGAAGCAATGACCGATTAAAACCATGTCATTAAATACATCATATAAATATCATTATCTATTTAGGTAAAATATTGCATTTGCAGAGCTGTAGGCAAAGAAAGCCAATCACAACCGATTGCAATCAAAACAAACCTCAAGTGTGCTATGATACAGCAAATGTAACAAGCCAACAAGCTGAGAATACAAAACAGCCAGACTCGCATTAGCGTTAAAGACCCCACCCACTTGGCATGTGCTGCCGCTTCCTGGTCTCTAAGTGCGACGCGCTGCTTTGCATACTAATTTAGGATTAAATATATTAGTTATTTAATACCACTCGCACAGCAAATATGGAAGAATAATAGTCTTCAGGGTGCGCGATGCCCAATAAAATGACGACGTTGACGACTTGTCTAACTTGTTTTGAGCTGAGTTCAACAGCTGAGTGTAATTCGCCTAGCAAACAAATTTAAATGCTACAAGCTAATTATTAAAATACTCATAGATCGTCGCTCAGCGCGAGCCCATCGGAGGTCGTTTCAACAACAACAATATGAAAATAAACGAGTTTATGATTCATAGAAAGAAAAAGCGAATACTTTTTTCGCCTTGAGCGCTTATGCTCCAGCTAGATTTAGATCTAGCGTAATTAATTATCTCCCAGGTATTTACATACGAACAGTTTTCCCAGGTAGTATAGCTCAAAAATAAAGACAATAATAGATTTGATTATAAAGTGTGTTAATAACTCGTTAAAATTAAGAATAATAATTAAATGCAATAAAATGTCAGCTATAATGCAAAGTATGATCCAAGTAGATTAGGCTGTCCTTCATGCGTTGAAAATTTACACGCTACCTTGAAAGGGTGTCAAAAAAGTTGGCAACTCAAAGACGTCACACAATAGGCAGCAGTCTGGCATTTCTTATGCGACCATTGCAATTAAATTCTTGAAAATTTCATTGACACAGTTTTTGGTGTATTTCGATTTTTTCGACTTGTTTATTGTTTTTTTTTTTTTTGTTCTCTTTTTTATGTCAACTGTAAACTCGTCCACAACAGTAACTAAAAGTTGTCAGACCAATGGTATCTTGGCCGTTGTCTTTCTTAAAAAATATGCAAATTTCTGTAGAACGTAAGTTGACTGTTTAACATTTTTGTACATTCTGAGATTTGTAAAGGTTTAACCGGTTTTATGAAAGAAAAATGTTTTCTTTTTGCATATGTGACTTCATTTGTTAAGATGCCCAATAAATGTTAAATCATAAACGTAGTTAACTATAGAAAACATATGTGTTACTGACCTCTAGCACTCATCCAGCTTATATATGTTACGTTTCTTAAATTTACAATTTGTTAGTCAGATTTGTAGTCGCCGCAATTGATATTTATTTATACACTAGTACACTTAATGTATCTTTATAATTCTATGTCTCCGTCTCCCTTCTGCTCTCGCTTGTCCATTTATTAAAACTCAATGCAAAAACCGGCTCGCACGTTTCTGTGCGGCTTACATTTCGCCCGTACTGTTCATTGGTTTTGCTGTTTTGATGTCACGTCATTTATTTTGGGGTTGCCGAGTTTTATATCGCTTGCAATATTTAATTTCCTGCAGCACAGCAAACCAAATTTGTGCGCATTTTTCAACATCGACGATCGGCAATTGTTATTTGCCTTTTGTTTCTATTGTTTATGAGATTTGCTTCTAATTCGAGACATTTCATTTTCCATATCAAACTCTAGCCGAAAACTGGCTGCTGTTGTTACATAAACGTGACATTTGCTCACATTGCAGTTGTTTCATTTTAATGCCAAACGACCGTTTGTTGTTGCTTCTACTACTTGCAGTTGTTTTTGTTATTATTATTTGTATTTTATTTTATATGTACTTTTTTTAGCTCCTCTATTGTTATTGCCGCGCACGTTCACAGCCCACGCGATGTGTCGAGCACACAAAAGAGCACATATAGATACAATCGTTCGACTGTATATGTAATCAAGTACCTCCAACCATTTCATGATGGCTGTTTCAAAAATAAACCCAAAATTCATGTCCGTTATCAGTTAATCAGCCAGCTGTTTATCATAGCATCGGTGTCCACAATGTATTGACTGATAAGAAATAACAGACGGTATTTTAATAAAGTGATAACATATCATAAAGTTACCTCGGTGCAACAGGTACAGCCTTATCTAAGCTTTCAACGAACTTTATTATACGCACTGCCTCTCAAAGCTCTCGTCGACAGGCAACGCCATCTATGCAAAATCCTGTGAACTAAGCGAAACTATCCTGTAGACTTTTGGAAAGTTAACGTGCTATAAAATTCGCATTAAGCTCTTTCGAACATTAATAAAACACAAAAATAAAAAACGAAAATCGATGATAAATTGCAAAGTAATGACAAAATTTGCTTTTAAATGTAACCTGAGCCGCTGACCAAAAATTTAATAAACATTTTTTTAAATATATTTGTATGCTTTATGCATTTAGAGTTTTATTGCTTAATTATGCGTTGTTGCATTTTTTATGTTATGTATGCACTTAAAAAAACAGTTAATCGAAGAGAACCAGCCAGAAACAACAAAACGAAAAAATAAATCAACTGGTAAAAATGAGATGCACGATGTGCACGCAATGGGAGGGTCGTGGTATCAGCCAGGTAACGGTACACGGGGCCGTCATTTGACAATGACACCGAAAACGAAGTCGTGGCAGGTATTAAACGTCAATGTCAAAAAACCATTTAATAAATTGTGCGATTCATGGGCCTCTATACGAATGTAAAAATTATAAAGCTTTTACAATTACAGCGTGTCGTGAACTTCGCACGGTATCCAGTTTTTTATTGCATACAAATTTCCAGCAAAAATTATATCAAAATAGCGGACAGCTCGTCAAATATAATGCAATCACATGCCCGCAAATAGCATTATAGATGATTGATGTAATGGAAATTGGCAGCAGTTAAATATGATATATTGCGGATGCATGACTGCGTGTGCCGCAAAATTGAGAGGTTCCGACAGTATTTATTAATATTTACATTAACTGCAAACTCCAGGTTTGCTTATTAAATGTGTGAATTACAAAGATTGCCAAATATTACTATAATGTTGATATATTTATATATATCGATTTTAATTTAAGGCAGTTTCCGAATGTTAAGATAACGTTTTATTAACTTTTTTTCGTTTTATTTAAAAATATCTGTGCGGATAAAATTAAAATCAAACCCCAAATATAAAATGTATATTTAAAAAGTAAAAATGCGACAGTTTCATATTCGTGTGAAGTTTGAGTTGTTGTTGAATGCAGGCAACTCGACATAGCCAAATACATTAGCTCTTATGGATTGGTCATGCGTTTGGCCAGTTTTTGTGGGCATAAACAAAGGCCAATGCATAAAACAATGTGCTGAAAACGTGCTGATTAATGTGTAGGCCACCGCAAATGGCATAGGTCAGTTACACTAATTGAAATAGAATGTTGCGGACCAGTTTTTTGTTGGCTTCTTCCATCGCTTATGAATTGTGTAGGTGCTGCGAATTCATAAGAGATACACACGATCAGTTTGGTTGTGGAAAGGTTGAGACGAAGTGTGCGTGTGTGTGTGTATAAAGCTTTGTGAACGCCACTCTCGTTGCCAACTACTTTGTTGTTAGTACAAAGTAAGTGGCCATCATTTGGAAAGCAACAGCATTACCAATGTTTATAGAGTTCCTTTCACTGTAGAATGCGACCGAGGCGAGTGAAAGTGCACCTGGCTAAAATCAAATGGTCAGTGGTAAACAAACTTATACGACAGAGGTAAGTAGCTCGGGACATCACGGTAATTAACATAGATTTAGCAAGAAGAGCTGTGATGACCTATCGAAGAGGTGCCTCAGAGTTTTGCCCAGCACCAAATGGACTAAGCAAAAATTAACAAATAAAACTTAAAAAAATAATTAAAATTATAAAAGTGATATCAACAAGTGTATAAATACAAACGCATTCGTAGAAAACGCAAGAACAAAAGGTCTCCGGGGATACTTTTGGCGCTGGCTTGGTAACAGCCGTGAAAGCTTTATTTCAGCTTTTTTACGCCCGGAGCGAAATAACGAAAGGCAAAGTACAGCAGTCAGCTGAGCACTCCAAAATCACGTGGCTGCGTAGAACCAGGAACTGAGATGAGCGCGAGAGAGTAGCCAAGGGTTCGCTTTGCGCAAGCGCTGCTAATGTCAAAACAAGAGAAGCTCTTATTGTTGTTGTTGTAGCTCCTTGGTGTGGGTTTGTTGTTAAAAGTTGGCCTGATTCGACAAACGAACTGTGGCACACAAGAAGTGACTGCAACATTAAAATTGACTTGATGAAGAAGCAAATGCTGCACTGAAGTAAGTCCGTGACGTGACAGCAACAAATAGAACACCAAATGGGCGAGTCACTCAGGGAAGGGCATGCGAAGGGGTCCCAGCGAAAGTATCTCATGTGTGACAAACAAGCGTCGCCTCGTCTGGGGACACACTAATAAGGCGCCAGAAAAGCAAGCGAAGCAAACAGGAACAACAAACAGTTAGCACACGCCCACAAGGGTGCCACACCTCCAGGCAAGGCGCGCCAAGGTTAGTCGTTTGATGGCCGATTTGCTCTGAGAGGGGAGCGAAGGTAGCAGGTCATTTTGTCAGAAACTTGTGCAATCAGCTGTTGCTAATGAAAAGCGTCGCCAGGCTTAGCGATAAAAGCGTTAAAGGGGGATAAAGTGGGGTAGATTCAAACGTGTACACGACGATGTCAAAAGTCAACTTTTATTGATTTTTTAGCCGTTTTTTATGATGGGGGGAGCTTGGGTGGTGGGAATTAATTTCCTGGTATCAACAATAGGCATTTCTGCAGCATAAACTAAGTAGTTAATTAGCTAATTAGTACTTGGACTTACCACTCGTTATGGTTGAAGCCTTGATTATAACGCTTAACTTGTTATTTGTTTTCTTTTCCAGTTGTTTCGCCTTATTGCATATGGTATTTATATATTAATTTTATTACAACAATCTCTTATTGTTGTGCATCTGTACATTTATATATGCATCTATTTATGTGCTTGTGTGTGAATTTCCGCTTTGAATTAAATGCAATTAAAATACATACAATTGTTATTTATTTATGCACTCGCGTTTGTTTTCTGCGCCGCTTTGCATATGATTATAACTTTTACATTTGAACACGAGCTGAACTGAACTGATGAAGACATTTGCGAGACGATTTGCTAAACGCCGACAATGAAAACTGGCGACTATCGCACACGCGAAATCCCCACAAACCAGTGATGTCTATATAATTATTTATATTCGTTCATTGTATGATGGGCACTCGTATAGTATAGTTTTGAACTATAGGAGAGATAAGACTGTGGAAAGTTAGACGAGAGCCAACTGCGTTATCACCCTTAAAATGCTGACGATAGAAGCAGATGGAGGTAGACAATCAGATATGAGAACAAATTGAACAACTTTGCAATCAACACAATAACAGCTTGTATTACACGGTTGTACAGTTCATCGGTACATATGTATGTACATACTTGTACACATCTATGTATGCATGTATAAAATGTATATTCATTCATTCATAGCTCGCGAAGCTTAACAAGCTGTTTAACAATAAGTGATAAGATACAATGATAAGGGACAATCAAACGGAACTGAAACGCCAAAACACCGGCAGACAAAAGAGTATATTTATATACATACATATGTTATAATGAACAAAAATGATAGATTTGAGACAGGGGCAAATTGATTTCTTTCTTATAAACAATTTCACTGCGCCAAATAATTTCACTTTGCGCAAGTACACACGAAAAATGTTGTTTTGACAACCAAACAAAAGCCGTGAACTTGAGGTGCACACCAAAGAAATTTGATTTCTCTGTAGAAATTGATTATTAGAGACGTCTATCTACATACATGTATTTTTATAGGCATAATTAATTTGCATTCACAACAATCCGACCTAATAGGTCCAATTAAAATGGGTATTTCAAAAGATATATATGCACTACACAGAACTATTCAATGGCATTTTGTTATTTTGGTCAACTTTCTGCAGCCACTAAGAAAATAACCAACTATAAAATTTATTATATGTACGACGTCAAGAGAGCGCGCGTGGGAGCTTCGAGATGAGAGAGAGAGCCCGCGCGACCGTAAACCGAACAGTAAACGCGTAAGAGGAAGAGGTAAGGTAGGGCAATCAACGCCAGGCCAGCAGCAGAGCACAGCACAGCACAGACCCAAACTAACAAACCCACCAGCAAACGAACCGTGCGCGTCTACGTCTCGGACATGACAGCGGCAGCAAGTTCCGATAACAACTGACTGCGGCACAGCGGCGGGTCTCTGAGTTTTGTTTGTTGGCTTTACTTTGCTTTGCTTTGCATTGTCGTGCCTTGCTTTGCCTTACTTCTTGCTTTGCGACGACTCTACTACGTGTAATGCCGATGCACAGTGGCTGTCGCTGTAGTTGTAAAGTGCTGCTGTGTTGGTGTTTTGGTGTGTTGGGGCTGCCGCTCAATCAATTGACAAAAGTTTTGCTGGGGCTTAACTTTTCATTTACAGCGCTCTCAGCGGCTCTCGCTCTCTTGTTCACTCACTCCCTCTCTCTCTCTCGCCGTTGCTCTTCGGCTCTTGCGCGCTCAGCAAAACAGCTGTTTGGCTGGTACAAAATGTAAACAGACTGTGAAAAAAGCTTTTGGGTGCTCTCACATTTAATTGAAAATAATTGTAATCAACATCAACAAAAACAAAGCCAAGGTAGACGGAAACGAGTTTCCAATGGAGGGGGCGCAGATGCGACCCTGTCTGAGCGCAGCCAGAGGCGGCGCAAAATTGCTATCCTATTGCTGTGCTATTGCTGCCCCCAAAAAAACACAGTCCACAGTCTATTTTGGCTGTCACATTCTCAAAAGTCGTCACTTGGCAGCAAACTGTAATTTGCTTTTTGCCAGAACGAAGACCCCAAAATTTGTGTCACACACTAGCCAAAACCAAAATAGACGTCAAAGTATTTCTCAGCTGGCTGCACACTCAATGTGGCCAACGTAGCCAACGTGGCCACAGGCGGCGTCAACCTCTGCGCGACGACCTAGACCCACATTTTGAGGCTTTGGGCTTAAAGCAATTGCTGCCGTTACCGCTGCCGGTTCTAACGGAAGTTTCGAGTAATTTGTATTCCGTAGGTACTATGCACATAGATTTAAAGATTCCCTGCCCAGAGGCGTTATAAATCTTGCGCAATGGCTCATTGGCGTGGTCTGTGGTCTGTGAACACCTTCTAGCCGGGTCGAGTCAAACAATGGATTGAATGGATGGCCCGAGCATAAAATATATTTGCACAGCAGCATAATTATGGCCGTGTCGTGAACGTTTGTTCTAATAGCCCATTGTTGGTCAGTGTGCTAATGTGATTAGAACTTGACGTTGACTTGACCACTTGTTGCTTAACGCTTCACCGCCGCCAGCCTTGCCGAATGAAGCCTCCGGCCAATGCTCGTAAATTGTAGCCTGGCGTTTCCGCTTTTTACCTGACTGATATACCCAAATACATGCTATTCTGACTGCTGATAAACGCAAATACATGCAAAAACAAAAAAGGTAAAAAGAACAGTGGAAGACAGAAGACTAAGTACGCTCGCTTTCACTTCTATAGATTCTTAAGTGATATAAATAGACGATAATAAATAACATATTAACGAATCTCTTATCTTTTTGACATAAGGTAAGCAGCGGAAATGAGAGGATTCGTCTAAGAAGTTTAAAAGATGATATAGTTCCAAGTTTAGTTCATATCTGGCCACAAAACGTAGTCACCCTGTAGGGTAAGGGTATTTTAAAGGCAATGTAAATAGAAACGAAAGAAAAGTCGTTATTTGTATTTAGCCTTTCATTTGTTTGGCATGTAGAACAAGCATCGTATTTGTATTTTGCAGTTTGTAGTAAGCTGTGCGCGCTCAAAATCCAATTAAAAGCAACCGCTAACGACATAACGGCAGTGCCCTACTAAAGTCAGTATTTGTCAGCGTCGTCCGATTAGGTTTCTGTGCTCTCAATTTGAGTCAGCTGCTATTTTCGATATCTGTCACAAAGCAGACAATTATGGGACAATTATAAATAAGCCTCTGCGTATCGCAGAGTATGTATGTACATTTGTAGGTGGCTCACAGCCAGAGGCGTTTTATCTTGCGCCAGTTTGCCCAGTTTGGGGCGCTCTGCTCATGTTTAGTAGGTGTTGTACTAAGCACTGCACTATCTCCACAGTCGCAAATAATTTATGGGCTCGGTTATTTTACGAGCGTCACACATGAAATAAAATAAAATAAAATAAAATAAAATAAAATAAAATTAAGGTACGTCTACATGCAACATGGCACGTACTTTTTAACTGAACTCAGGTTTGCCGGCCAGCACGATCCAGGTTATTGGCATCGGATCTAACTGTTTTCACTGCGGTTGCAACGCCCAGCAACAAGTGCCATAAAAAATATGATGGTCCACGTAACGTAACGTGGCTGAGATGAGATGGAAATGGGACTTAACCGCAAACGAAAGATATGAGAACCAGTTCTCTGTCCGGCACTTACTCTGAAAATGCGAAACAGATTCGTGCTGACGTTCTGCCAATTGCTTAAGTCGCTTAACTGGAGCACGCATATCTTTATGAAATTCTTTAATGAGCCACAGAAATGTAAAAACTGTCGAAAACTTGAATGGCAGCTGAACTCGTTGACCGCATTGAATGTCAAAGTTGAACCACAGCACAGACCGGGCCAGCCCAAGCAACAATTGCGAGGGAGCCGCCAACAGCTTTTTATGGAGAGTGCATTTTGGCTGTGGCGTCATTTAGTTGGCTCAATGCTTCGGCTTTAGCGTTGGCTTCAGCTTTAATTTTGGCTGCTTGCGCGGCAAAAATTATTTGTTCATACGCTGCAAAACTGAATGCATTCAATTTGAGTAAAAGTTTGCAAGGGAGCAACAGTATCTAAGAAATGTACATTATAAGAATTTATCTTATTAACTCATCACCTTACTTCACTTATCTAATTTAGCACCTTCTCACATTACCACATTCGCCATATAACACAATTGCAGCGCATGCACAAGTCGGCAATTGCCGCGACGTGCATTCCCTCGCTTTTTACAAGAGGCTTGCACGCAAGCCGAAAGCCAGCCAAGCCGGGCCCAGCCGCTGCAAGTCATCATGTAACACCCAAGAAATATAGCGATGAGGCAAGCCCCAACTGAGTTATGCCAGCGAGTCTCTAATAAGTCTCGACACTCACGACTGCTTGCCATAGAGAATCAGAAATTGACAATGCCGCTGAATCAGCGGAAATTGGGCATTTAAAGCGGCTGCCTGACAATCATTTGCATAAGACTTCGGTTTAGAGACGCACATTATTGTTTTCTATTATGTCCAAGCACGGCTCCAAACGTGCACTGGACGCATCCCGAATGAAGCTTAGAAAGGCGATCTGTGCATATACCGCTACCCCTTGCAGCATATAACCGTTATTAATTTGTTAGTCTCGTGAAATTGTCCATCAAGTCTCTTTGGCAGACCAAAAGAGAGCACTCGCTGCTCCGAAAGAGTATAAGATCTGTATGTGGGAAAGTGCGGTGTTCCAAATGATATGCGCAGCAGCCAATTTCTTCCTTCCAAACAAAAACTGGTCCACTGTGACCCACAAAGAGCCGCATGCGAAACCACATTGCAAGTTTCCTTTAACACTTGGGCTGCAAGCCGGCAAAAAAAAACCCAACTAAGAACTTACCAATGTTATTGCCAAAAATAAATAAACGAATATTTTCAGATTTTTAAGAATTTTACCATCTAATACAAAATTGAAAGCTCAGTACTGCAACCTCCAGTTCTAAAATGTGTATTTTTCATCTCATTGTATATACAAAAGACAACTGAATTTAGTAAGCTTTCTGGGCATTTTAGAAAGAAGAGCGTGGAATAAGTGTTATGCGACCCACTTTAATGCACATTTCAACGCGTGATTCTCAGCTGGAAGCATAAAGGTTAATGTCCATGAACTACCCGTTTTGTTTTCTTTTCTGTTTTTGGCAACTAAACAAGATCAACGACAACAACAACATCACGATGTTGGTTTTGTTCACTAGCCGTCAAAATGTTGCAATGAGAACAGCGTGGCTATAAACCAATGAACCAACAAGTTCGAATTTACTGAGCGGCAAAGTACTACCCTATATATTTTATTACTAGCAAAAGAAATTCACACATTTTGTTATAAATTTTCTTATTTCTATATCTTTTTCTCTTTTCTGTCATACTCTGGAATTTCGATCGGCGATATATTTTCTGCCACCCGCTTAAACCGTTTTCTAGGTACAAAGTGTTGGAAAGAATACGATAACTTATATCTTTGCAGACGGCAGGCGACACAAGAGCAACAAAAACAAATCACAGCAACTGCAGGAGTCAGAGCAGAAATGCAAATTGGAATTGGAAACTGTACAAAAGTGAGAAACGACTACAGAAACTGGCACAGACAACACCAGCGGGAGATAAACGATATTCGTGAGTTGGCCGGGAGTTGTGCCTGGGCGTGCAATTTTAGTTGCCGCCCAATTGGTCAGCAAACGCAATTTGGGTTAATTGCTGCGGTGACGCATCGGGGCTCTGGCTCGAATCATATTCGTGTCGAAGTTAAACTCGGACTTGGACGGTGGCCAATTAATGTGCGGAAGTGTGCAAGGCGCGTCATAAGGCACTGTCACTTTTTGCAACCAAGTTGTCTTGGCAGGTTGGAAATGGACAGCTGGCACTTGCTAGTTGCAACACAATTAGCCCGGCCAGCCAGGCGGCATTCTTGTGCGAAAGCCTTGACCATGAAGCACGCACCATAAATGCTTCTGGCAGCCATTTGAAGAATTCAGAGGCAATTAAAGGCTTCGATAATGATTTAGAAATTGAAATTGCCCAAGCTGCGCTCACTCTCTGGTCAATGGCACTCGAGCATTGACAGTTACTCCTTTTATATCATAGTTGCACTACAAGTATAAAGTATATTCGCGTGCAAGTCGCCGGACTGGTTTTGTCAAACAAACCGTTACTCCGGCCTTCGCTATCAAAATGGAGCTGTCTGTCAATTACCGCCGGCGCGACATGACAGTGCACTGAACTTGTTGCGCATGAAATCTTCATTGTTTATGATTTGTTAATGGCCAGCGGCACCATGGACACACATAATTGAGCATGAATACGCATCGTCGCGGCCAGCCAAATGTGACGTCAAACAGACCGCACAACTTAACCCGCTCGTGATGGTTGGTAAAATGTGAATAAAACAGAAGATCCTCAGAATTTTGAAATATTTTTGAAAATCTTAGTTTGTGGTTAAATGCCGTCTTATAATAAAAGATAGCCATAAAAATTCTTTATTTGCAGTATTTTATTATTTTTTTACTAACTAGTATACGATCCTAATCATAATATATACTATTTTAGAAGAGCCTGTAAAAATAGTTTATTCTGTTTGTTATTGCTTAATATTATTATTACCCTTTCAGTTGATACTTTTACATTTAACACTATAAATTTAATGGGTTAATTAAAATTGATATACATATACATACACGTACACTCGATTAGACACCCGCACACATTTATTTATACCGCACATTCATTTATACTGATAATGTGGACCACGCGTCGTTTGCATAGCAATATAGAGGCGGGAGAGCAAGTGATTATTTACTGAGTGTTTCTGGTCGAACAGTTGTGTTTTACTTGTGAAGCTGAAAAGTAGTGAATACATCTCGGGCAATGAATAAAACATTTTGGGCATTTGCCTTGTCGGCTTCAATTATTTTGATGACTCATGTGTATGGACAAACACAGTTGGCGGATGAAACAACCGTTGGAACGCCACCTTCCACGGAAGGTGATCTAGTGATCCCCAAGCTGCCACTGGCCATACACTACGAGGCGCTCTGTCCGGATAGCATGCACTTCATCCGGCGTCGACTCTACGATGCCCTGAACGACAACAATTGGTGGCCCCGCACTGAACTGAAGCTCTATCCATTCGGCAAAGCGGCAGTAGGTTTTCAGATTTACTGGAATCGCTCAGCTATTAATTGCTTAATTGTTAGTTCTACAACAACACTCAGACGGAAGAAATGCAGGTGTTTTGCCAACATGGCAATGAGGAGTGCGAACTGAATGCTCTGCATGCCTGCATTTTGGAGCATTTGGAACTGCGTCAGGCTTTCGATCTGATTTACTGTATGCTGCGCTCGTACAGCAACAACATTGACGAATGTGCCAACCACTTGCAATTAGATGTGGCAGCAGCAAAGGAGTGCAAACGCACTCGCAGAACATCAGATATTTTGCTGCCATATGGCAAGAAAACACTGGATCTCAAGTTATCCTTCGTGCCCAGCATTGTATTTGACAACGTAAGCAATCTGGTTTAAACTGTACGATTATTACTTGACTCCTTTATTCACAGCATTTTGAACAATACAAGCAGAGCAGCATACGTTACAATTTTGAGGCCCACTTTTGTCGACATTACGAGCGGAAGTTTCACATTAAACTGCCTACATGTGGCTAAACACTTCCGTATTAAGACCGGCTTATAAATAAGCTGCGATCCGGTTCATGTCCAGCTTAAAATCTAATTATCTCCTTATTCCAACCGGTTAAAATTTTTATTTCGAATCGAATTAAATAGAACATTACCCAAACTAGCTCTGTTAAATGTGAAGCTGAATGTCGTTCTGTTAAGTATTCGCTTGTTCGTTGGGTGAGGAGTACTGGTACATATTCAAATTTGCTCACCTGACGAAAGACATCATTTAACGCAACCTCACTTAACGAAGTATACATCAGCATTTAACCATGGACACGAACCCAATGGAGACTTGGACAAATCTAAATTTCCTTTGAATATCGTATATGAATATCGTATGATCTAAATATAAAAACCAGTATTTGACTAATTTACAGTATATGACGCTTTCAATTAGCTCTCGTAGTAACTTACTGCTATAGAATGCAAAAGCTCACAGCTATAAAATTGGAAAAGCTTTTGTTTTCATCGATGTGGCAGCACTTATGGTTTCTTAGATGATCTGGCAGCCAATGCAATATATAACGGTTACAATGTAACGACAAATTTTAACGGACAATTGAGAAGAGCTCAAAAAATAATTCATGAACTCAAATGAATAAGAATAGTTACTTAAAAATTAATAACTAGGAAATCTTAATTTGTAATCAGACAAATTTACAAGCAAAGTTTTGAAGTATTGTATTGTCGAAAAATCAGTTTATGTTTCTTAAATTGACTGCTAACAAGCTAAACATTGATCGTGCTTGCGCAGCCGGTAAAAGAATAATTTATGAAATATCAAATTTCAAGACGCCCCCTTGAATTCCGATACATCAATATTTTGCAATCTGTGGAACAACACCTCGGGCCAGCCATTCAACATACTAGTTATAAAGGGCTCATACATAATAATTTGCCAATCGATTTGAGCTCAAATTCACTTCTCGACGAATGGACAGTCCACCGAGCCTGGTGCTGGCAAAGAGGTGGAACAGCCGGCATGAAAGGCGAATTAATGGGTCGGCTACTGCGGACAGACGCTGGGCATGGGCCTGTGCCATGTGAACGTAGCTGTCTGGTTAGTTTCCCAGCTGGGTCTTCTAAACAATAGAGTCGAGGCGACGAGATTACTGGGAGTGCGAATGGTTGCTATACGACTGGCCAGCCGTGGGTCCGTCCGCGAATCGATTGACGTCCATTTGACTAGTTTTCACTGTACGCGTTCAGCACTTACGCAATTTGTTGCCTGTGGCTGTCGAAATGCCCGGCGGGGCCGGTTTCAAGCGCGTGTCAGCAGCAGCAGTAAATGATGTCCACATAGAGACCACCGCTGGGCACTGGACGCCAGGTCGCGGGGTCAGCACAGGGCGTGTTCACAGCAAGTGTAAGACAGAGTGCCTAGACGGCCGACAGCCGACAGCCGACTGCCTGCTGCGCTTTGATTTCGAGTTATTGCCAGTTATTGCAGACGACGATGTCGCTATGCGACTGCACAAAACCAGAACCAGAACCAAGCCGAGGCCGAGGCCGAGGCCGATGTAGATGCAGATGCAACAGCAGCAGCAATAGCTGCAACAAGCATTTTCCGCCTTCATGTCGTATAATCCGAATCTCAGTTGGCTAAAGCGGCGAAAAAATTAAATTTGCGCTCAGAACAAGTTTAAGTGACGGTAAAGTGGGAGCGAGGGGCGCATTCCAAATAGCATTGGTGATGGAGACGCGTTTTTGTTGCTTGCGTGTTGCCCTAAACGACTGCAACACTGGGGCCCCGCCCACACCCATGCCCTCGGTCCATCCCCAGGGCTATTTGGCCAGTGCACGCCAAACTCGTTTGCAATGCAACAAAAACAAGAACTGTTGCGTTTCTAAAGGCTGCAGCAGCAACCAAAAACAACAGCAGCAACAACAGCATCAGCAACAAGAACAAGAGACCAACAAAATCAACAGAACAGCACAAGAAAAATAGCAAACAAATTTACTGCCAATTTGCTGCTCATTTCGTTTAGAAGGTGACATGGCCATGGAACATGCGTAGCATCTGCGGCGGCGGGCGGCAGGCGGCGGGCGGCGGTCCGCGTGGCATTGCGATGGCATGATTGTGGGAGCTCGGCCAGGACCAAAAATGCCAAGAGGGCCAAGAGGGTGGCGATTGGTAAGTGAGTCTGTGTGTGTATGCACTTTGAGCGTATGTGTTTCGCATTTTTACACTTAATTGCTCCGCTTTGCTCCAAATTGAACTGGCGGGCGGGCGAGGAAGCGGAGGCGGAGGCGGACGGGCACACGGCTGGGGCGAGGCAGCCGCTAACAAAAAGCGCAATTGCAACTGCAACTTTTGGCAGGCAGTGCACAATACACACACATGCACAGCAACCAATACACATGCAGGGGCTTATAACTATTTGAGCTCGCCCTAGAACACACACGCACACACACACACACACACACACACACACACACACACACACACACACACATGAGCTTACAAGCGCTCGATAGTTTTGGAGTTTTTGGTTAGTTTTCGATAACGTTTAAAACGCCAATAGACCCAGCGAAAAACGAAAACGTTGAACAAACAAACTAACTATTTTCGGGGCGATAATCGACGTCAATTGCAATGCATTGCAGTTGGCGTTGCCGCCGCCGCTGCCGCTGCCGTTACCGTTCCCGTACCCACTGTTGTTGCTGTTGCTGTTGTCGTTGGCTTTTTGCCGAATTGCGCAATTTGTGGCAACTTTTGTGAAACATAATTTTTGGCCAATTTATTGCGTGCCTTATGTGGGCGGTGAACTCGTCGCTCATCATCATCATCATTATCGCCATCGTCGTCGTCATTATCATCATCAACATAATCATCAGCTGGCCATTGAGGAAACGCCTCGGGACCATCCCTAAATTCAAATTTATGCGCCAAAACTTCCGCTCATTTGAAGTATAAAAATGGCATGCGATTTGATTTGGCACTAAAGTGTGAAAAAAATGGGGCTTTGGGTTATTCATTTAAATTATAAATGCATTCGGAATGTTTAATTTTTGAATAGTGTGGCGAAGGACTTGCACTCCTTTCTTCACACACTCAAACACACGCACACACTTTGACGGCCGCATTTACACAGGCAGCACATTCGATTCGCATTAATCTTCATTTGTTTCAGAATAGACTGGCTCTGCTGCTGCCGCTGCTGCTGCTGCTGGTGCTGAAGCAGCTCCAGCTGCAAAAGGACAAATACAAATCTAAGGCACAAATGTCTGCGGCATCGATGGACGACGACGACGACGACGACGTCGAGGGCGACGAAGTGGTAAAGAAAACGCAACGAACAGAAAAGCCATAGGTCATAAATTAGATTTTCCATTAAGCATATAAAAGCACCTTTTGGTTATCCTCAAATGCGTTTGTTCCTCCCACCACGTCGCGCCGCTGCCGCACTGCTGCCTCTGATAAAAGGCAAAATCCAACTGTGCTGCAAAATCGAAGAAAAGCATTGAATAAACGAATGAGAAGACCGACTGCAAAGGGCAAGGTGAAAGATGCTAGGCGGCAAACGTAAGCCGGGCAACGGATGAGGGGCGCAGGGCAAGGAACGCCGGCAGCCAGTCCAAGAATGTTACCGAGGTGCGCAAAAGGAGCAGCAGAAGTAGCTCCTCGAAGTATCCTGTGCAGCGACAACGGCAACGGCAGCCATATTGAATGGATTTGCACAAACGTGCAGAAAACTTTTGCTGACACAAAGGATGCAAAAAGGTGAAAGGCGCAGCGGGACAGCTGCAGCCGCAACAGCCCTTTAGCCAACTCGGACAAACTTGATTTGGTGCAATATTTTTACATATAAACTAATACAATAAAATTTGTATAGATTATGCACACTTAATGCACATATATACACCTATATACATCTATATTTGAATGGCAATCACATAATGGCTTTCGAGCTCTCCACTCGGTGGCTTATGCACAAGACTTATTGGTGTGAATGGCTTTAATCAGCGGCCGAATGGTTCGAAAATGGGGCATTGAAATCCCGTAAATGTAATGAGCCTTTTTGGCAGCCCATAAAAAGTCATATAAACATTTCAATTAACGTGGTCCACACGTTGCCGTCACTGGCCCAATTTCGGTCCAGAACCACAGCCACTGTTGTCCGGCCGATTCGGCATCCCCTTCCATTCTCATCGGCACTTCCACCTGACAGCCGTAGAAGGACGAATGAGCCGTAGTGTTTGATAAATTGAAGCAACAGAGAGCCAAGACGACAAATGTGGAGGGATCCAGCCTGTAGCTATTGCTGGTCGATTCGTTTCAATTCATGCCATTGCCTGGCTAATTTAGTGAGGAAATGGACACAGCCACGAGGGCCACGAGGGCAACAGAACAACAGGACAACAGGACAACAGGGCAACGCTGGTGACGACACAAATGTGTCGTATTCAAGGTCATAAAACGTGCGACACAACCGGTAATCAAAGCATGAAATTAATTTCCAATTGATTTTGGCCCCTTGTCGTTGCTTAGCCAATCGCTGCAGGAAGTTGACCAACGGAAGTGCGAAACGATAAACAGCAACGAGAGGAGTCGAAAAGGCAGCAACAACAACAACAACAACAGCAGCAACAACGACAACGACAACGGAAACCGAAACCCAGCACATACTTCACCAGGAACAACAGCAGTAGTAATAGCAGCAGCAGCAGCAGCAACAGCAGCTGCTGCTTGCATGTGGATAGCAGGGGGATGGGGGAGGGTCAGCAGTGAGGCATTAAACGATCAAACGTTTAATGACACCCGGCCAGCCATTGATTTGCCAAATACATGCGAGAACTGGGACGAGAGCGTCCCAAGCAAAGCAGTGGAGAATTGGACTATGTTGAGTCAACACAGCCGCAGGGACGACATTCGACGACGGCGGTCAGTCAAAGGACGCAATCCATGTAGCGAGGGCTGCCGCATCGGCTCCACACATACAGCTGATATATCTGTATACTAGTTTTTCGAGTCTACTTAGCTTGCCAACTTATCGAGCAGCTCTCGTACGAACATAAAATGCCACAGCCGCTGTCACCGGCAACGAATTGAGGCTGTGACGGTGGCGCCATGACCATCAATATGAGACGAATGCCAATAGCCAGCACATAGACCAGCTGGCAATGGTCAGACGAGCACTTGGCTTCCACCACAAGCGCAAACAACTGAAGCGGGGCATTTAATGTCGCTCTGGCTGTCATCGCCAAAATCGAAAAACAAAGCAGAAAGACAAAAAAAAAAGAAAGTGACAGACAAACCAAATGCGAAACGTGGGATTGGGTGCAGGGGAGCTGAACAAAAAATATGCACAGCATCCTTGACGTTTGTTCGCTCGTTGACGCCCGAGCAAGTCCAATAGAAACGCTGTCCTGCTGCCAGTCCCCGTCGCCCCTCTGCTGTCGCCAAGGCTGACGGCCCAGCGACGACCCATGGCCGAGATGTGTTCATGTCTAATGTCGAAATGGTTAGTTTCACTTTTTGCGTCAGAAATCGTAAAATTGGATATAAAATTTTACGAGCGTGTGCCTGGGCCCCGGCATGGTCCGGACCCGGACCCGGTCTCGGTCCCTATCCCGGTCCGGCCTTGTCTCGAGTGCTCTGCTTTCTGTTTGCTCTCTAGCGATGGCGATGACATTGGTGGTAGCTGCTGCTGTTGCTGTCTTTGCCACACGAATTTGTCCTGGGCCTGTATTTGGTCACGACGCAAATTTTGATGCTTAACTAGAAATGGCAGCTGAAGTGGCAGCAATGGCAATGCCCACAGTAACAAGAACAACCACAGCGAGCGTCTCTTTTTGGCAATAAATCATTTATGCAAGTTGCTGTTGCTATTTGCGTTGAAATAAAAATTCAACCAAAATTTGCTTAGCAATTTTGCTTGTTAAAAATTTAAGCGCACTCGACTCATTGACTTGAATGTTTCTGTGTTTCTCTCCTCTCTCTCTCCGGCTTTCTCTCTCTGTAATTCTGGCTTGAATGAATGTGTATGTCAGCCATAAAGCTGTAAAGCTTATAATATGCAATAATCTAAAACAGACAATCACATGCACACACACACACATAAATACTAGGAACTTGAGTGAGGGGCATGCAATGGGCGCATTCACACACATTCATACACATTCATAGGCAATATATTTTATAAGCATCATCATGCATATTGGATAAAAAATAAGCTCAAAATACAAAAATATTTCGATATTCTCTGGCAGGCAGTAAAAGCAATCAGACGCCATTTGCCAGAAAAGAGTCTGGCTCTGGTGCAGATATATCCATACATCCATAGAAAGTGCTCAGCCATTGTGCCAAATGCTCAGCAGAGCTCCAAACATCCTTTTTAAATTGTAGAAACATGCATGTGTCTGTAAGTCTATTGTAAGAGGGGAATGTGCATGTGTGTGCGTAGTAAAGGCAGCAGTAGCCAAGGCTCAGCAGCAGCAGCAAAATATTTACAAAGTTGTAATGGAATATCAACAGATCATAAAAATCATGCACATTTTATTTGTCGTAGTCGTAAAAGAAATATAAAATATAAACAAGTGGGAAGGCTCAAGGCGGTGCTGCCAGACTAGAAGATACCCTGAACCCTGTCATCTATCTTTAAAACATTTCAATCCCTTTGCATTCAAAATTTTACATAACATAACACATGCCCCTAGCTCGTATAGTCTCCGAGACTTAGTAAGGAAATCAGTTGTTTAAATCGATTTTTACCAATGTTAATGAAACAGGGCAAGCTTTTCTAGCTTTTGTAGTTTGCGAAAACTTTGCGTTTATACAGACGGACAGGAAGATGGACACATAGACGGTTAGGGCCAAATTAACTCTGCTCGTCGCCCTAATTAATAATATATACTTTATGGAATAGCAGATGCCTCCTTCTGCTCGTTACAAACATTTGCACAAAACCATTATACCCTTTTTTACCCATTTTCAATTGGTTCAGGGTATAAAATCGAAAGGCAACGGGACGAAAGAAAATGGAAAGTATATATATATTATTGAAAATAAAATGAAAATACTCGATGGGCATGACAATGCCAATGGTGGGGCACTATGGCAATATACGAGTACATGATGGAATATTGTGGTATTTATTGAATAGCTTTGACAGCCCGCTGGCACTTCAAATTGAGATCCTCGGCTGGCCTCCTGAGCATCTTAAGGGCTTCGCTGCTTCAGCTAAGCCGCATTAGGAAGCGAATAGGGAAGTGGTCAATTTGCTGATGGCCAACACCACTGAGAGTTGACAGTTGGCTGGGGTCGTGGGAAGTGGGCGGCAACTTAAAGTTTAATTTGAAAATTGGGCTGACCACAGCTCACAACAAACAGGGGAAAAAAACGGAAACAAACTGAAGAAGTAGAACAACGATTTCAGCCACAACACCAATGGCAGCGACTTAAACAAATGTCGCTTTTGACTTGCTTGCTAAAAGTTTTCAGCTAATTTTTTGATTTCACCGAGAATTTGTAGGCAGCTATGTCCAAGTCCGTGGAGGTAGCTGCCTGCCGATGAGTGGGACATGGACAATGTAGAAATGACCTGGGAGCTCGCAACTAACGAGAGAATGTCTGGCAAACACTTAAAAGTTTTACGATGAGATGCAGTCCGAATCGCTGTACTATGGAACCACATTGCAAATTATTCTCAAGCAATTAAAAAATAAATTCAGTTAAAATAAATTAATATTCTGTGATAGGTTTAAAAATTGTCAGTTAGTCAATATTTTTATTTAGTGATTTTTTTCTTTACTCAGAGCTTTATTGTCCAGATTTTACAATATTTCTGTCCACCGTGAGCTGTTTCCAGACAGAGTTGCCTGCTTAGCGGTGTCATTGACTTTGGGGCTGCACACGCTCCCCACGGTTTACTTACCCTCTGTCCAATACCATAGAATTTAAGCGCGTTTAAAAACAAAACTCTTAACAGACATCGGGCAATAAGACCGACAGCAAGAGGGGATCAGAAGCAGCAATAATTGCTGTAACGGTATCTGCATTAGATTTGCACTTCAAAACTGTCTAAGTCCTGCCGAAAGCTAAACTATAAAATTAATGATAATTATAGACAGCACTCAGGCCTGCACTCACCGTATCTGGCCATCTGTCCCTTGGCGTGTTTAGTGTAACTGTAAGCGGATCCGTCTATTTTTGGCCAATTGTCAGGGCTGACAATTTTACTATACTGTCTATTTTATGTGGCCGTGCCGTGTGACCGGACTGGAGTGGACTGACCTAAAAGGCAGGAGGTTAAAAACAGAAAAAAACAAAAAATAGTCAAGCACAGGAACAAACCTCATGAAATTGAGGATGACTGACTGTGGTAATAACCAGGTAGGGGCAGTGGAGCGCTGCGGCTGTCAGCCAAGCGGCTCATTGCCGCCGCGGCCTGGGCCAGGACTAAAGAAGCGATAAAAACGAGATAAAACGCTTTAATAGTGGAGACTTAGCCACAACCCCAAAAATGTTACTGACGGCGCAACGCAACTGAAGTGAATAGTCTTGTTTTATGGTTTATTTAAAAGTGGGGGTGGGCTGACTGCCAAGGGAGCGATACTGTAGCCAGCCGAGGCAACGTTTGTCAATTGAACAATATACTACCTACATATATACTACTGCAATTGGTGTCGACCCGCCGCTAGTAAAGCTGTCAAAACGATTACCAGGTCTGGGCAGGGTACGGCAGCCGAAAAGCCAAAAATTCATTTGCCTGAAATTACAAATTACGGCACTTGCAGTTAGTTACTGGCAGCATTAACCAACAGCAGAACCGCCAGCAGCAGCAACAACAACAACAACAACAACAACAATATAAGCAATGGAGTGAGCACAAGTACGCACTACCGTAGAGGTGGCAGCCAACTATTAACTCAACAAGCATAAAATGAAGCAGGCCAAGAAGTTAGTAGGCGAACGCCAGCTGAACTGAACTGAACTGAGCTGAACAAGGCTAAAGATGCCTGTGCCCGAGCACAGGCGTCGACGTCGACGTTGACAGCAGTGGTAGTGCCGGGCTGCAGATTGGTTTGTGGGCGGCACTGGCACTTGAGTTCACATTCACGTGGCAGCTGAGCTGGCAAATAAGCCGACAGCAGATATTGTCAACGTGCGCCGCAATGACGCACTTGTGGGAGTGGACCGACCGAAACTGACGGGCCTGGCTGCTGATTATGTTGTTGGCATTGCCGGGGCTGTTACCTTTTGCATGTGCCTCATATTTCAAAGCCATCAACACTTTTCAGGCTGAGGCACAAAAAAACTACAAGTCCAGCAGAGCCACAATTATGACAAAAGTATGGCTGGCATAAATTTTGCACTTGTTTGTGGTGATGGCTGCTTTTGGGACTCTACCACTACTCCTTCTCGTCCTGAAAGGGGCTAGCTGCTTGCAGGTTTATTGTGTAGTGTGTAAGCTATGCAGTGTTTGGTGCGGGGTGCAGGGTGCGGGAGCTGGTTGTTATGACATTTGTTTGCTGTGAAATAAAGCGCCGCATTAAAGTTAATGACGCCCAGGAAGGTGGCTTAAAGTGCCAGTCACTCAAAGGCCACCACAGGCCTGAGGCAACCGCAACCGTAGCCACACCAAGCGGCGCCGCCACCGCACCACCCCCACTCATACCCAATTTAACTTCACTGTTCTCAGGTCGCAAGCTGGGGCGGAAATTAGAAATTAAGTCGCTCGCTGTTTGAATATAAATTTAATTAATGTTACACAAATGCTTAAAAGCCTGCATAGTTTGTTTGGCGTAGACCATCGCAACAAAAACAACAATGGCAACAACAAAAACAACAACTATTGGCCTGTACAAGCCCCACTCTGACAGGCAACAGAACACGCCTTCCGCCCCTGTTTTCCGCCTGTGTTATGTGAACTTTTGGTCGCTGTTTAATAGTTTTCAAGCGCTTGTCTAACTGACGCCTTCCGACACTTCTATATGAACATCAACAGCCGCTCGAGGGTTGATCGGTAAATATTGTGAAATTACTATATAAAAAAATGTATGTTTACAAGTCTAGAATGCTCAACTAAAAGCTGACCATGTATTTACAAACTTTAAGCGCACTAATAAATATAAACTACTTTGGCTTCTGGGTCGATCGCATGGACAAACCATCTACCAAATATAAATAACTAAATATTATACAGCATAGTCAGCAAAGTTTATTTGTATTGGCCATATCTATACATTGAATAAAGTAACCCTCTTTCAGCAATTAAGACTGGCCGAAAACGGCTTCCATCCTTGGGGCTTGGGCCTTGGGCAGCCACTCGACACTTGACTAATAAAGGCGGCACTGAATCCGTATTTTTGGTTGCGTCATGTGTTCCCTGGAGTTGGAGTTGGACTAGAGTGGACTGGCGACTCCTGCTGCAGTTCATTAATTATTTAGCCCACAGCGGGCGGTCCTCTAACAGCGTTTGGAGGCGCGATGAGGACATCAACTGTCGAGTGCTGACTGTCGACTGGTGGCAGTTTTTTGTGCTGTTTAACAAAAGCAGGTCGCTTAATTAGTTTTACATCTGCGAGTAGAGCAGTTGAAGTTGATTATTAGTGCAAACTTTGACATCGATAACAAGACAAAGGCATTAGCATTTTCACTTCCCCGCGCGATGGCAGTTTACATTGGAACTACATGACAATGCTTTCAATGGATGCATGGCTATTTTTGTCGCTGGCGGAAAATCCAAATACAATTTTAGCCATGCTGCGCATTGTGATTTGCATCTTACACTGGATCGCCGGCTTTGCAATGGATTCGGACACATAGCGGGCCCCCGCAGCGGTGTCATTAAATCATGCTAAATGTCAGTGACTGTTGCTGTCACTCAGAGTTGCACCACCATCGCCAATGGCAGCTAGCTGTGAACTACCACTCTGAATTCCGTTCCGCCTCTGTCTCTGGCCCTGCCTTTGCCGCTGCCACTTCTGCTGTGGGCTGCAATGCAAATAGCTGCAGCATCACTAGCAACAACATTTCCATGGAATTAGTTAACGTTTACCAACCAAATGCAGCAATAACAACTACAGCAGCCGACCAACTCAGCGACTGCCTGTCGCCGCTGTAAGCTGGACAACAAATTGACAGTGTTAAATTAATTTGAAAATACATGCAACTGTTCCATCTCCAGCTCCAACTGCACCTCTAGCTCCATCTACATTTCCATTTCCATTATTACCCCGGCCCTGGCCTAGGTAAATTCAAATGCACAACCAAGCAAGTGCCCGGGGCGGATCTAACTTGTTACTAGTCACCAGACACCAGTCACCAGCCACCAGCCACCAGATACCAGGCAGCGTTGTCACCTAGATGCGTTTCACTGATTTTAATTAATTCATCTGTCAAATAAGATTAGTTTTATGGTTTACATTGTACACATTGCCCTTGTTGCTGTTGTCTGTTTGGGTTTGCTGTTGCTGCTGTTGCTATTACTGTTGTTGCTGTTGCTGGTATTTGTACTGGTCATTGGTATTGGCACTTGCGGTTGTCTGCCAGCGGTTTAGCCAGCCAATAGCCAATGAAAAATAACTAATTTATTGCAACTAAACAGCAATTTGACTAACATGCTGCAAATGTCAACAGGAATACCCCTAACAATGTACGCACAATGGGCGCAGCTGGGGTCGCGTACTCAAATTGACCGTTTTTAGTTACCGGTTCAGTTGCAATGTTTCGGCCCTTAATAGGTTTCCGGTCGCCCCATTAATGAGCCATAATAATTCAATAAAACTGAAGGCAATATAAATTAACCTGTTGCCGCCTGCGGTTCACCTGCCTGCAAGCCGTACAAATTTCATTTTGACATGCAGTGCAGTACACCCACACCCACACACAGACCCTCACACACACAGACACACACATACACAGCCACAATCACACATTTACTTAGGCGTGTATCCGACATAGCTGCCCACTCCAGGCATTCATATGGCCCATTAGGCACAGATTTTGTAAATTATGTCAATAATTCAATACAGAAATACCAACGCTGCTGACATTTGGCACACACCAAAACACGAACGCCAAGCCACCCACTATTAGCCACCTTAATGACAACAGCAGCAGCAGCAACGTCGACTTCGTGTCAGTTTTGTGCGCATCTTCATTGTTAATCGCCCGGCCATAAGCCCAAAAACAATTAACTTAATCAAATGCAATTGAGCAATGTCATTTGTGATTGTGATGCCACTTGCCCGGCTTTGTGCCTTGGACTCTGCTCGAGGTTACGATGCCAGCATAACCTTTCTTCATGCATATTGTTTATGTGAGCTTGCTTTCGCTGCTGCTGCTGCTGCTTGTGATGTTGCTCCTGCTGATGATGCTGTTGTTATTAATAGGATTGTCAATCGCAAATTGTGCCTGGGCCTTTGTGAGGCTACCAGTCACCCAAACAACCAATCTCTGATGCCGCGGCTCCATGTCTGCGCGTCGTCATCATCATCAACAACATTGTCGTCGTTCTCGCTGCCGTTGCTGGCATTACTGGCATCGTTCGGTATTTGGGCCTGGATCTGCTATCCTTGATGTTGTGGCTGAAAATTATTATAGCGGTTATTATTCACAGTCAATTACATTGCCACAGCGACACAAATACAGACACACACTCACACAAATACACACACACAATACCCGAGAAACCGCACAACAAGAATCGCGTAGCTGTCGTGGAGTTAAGACAGCGAGCGACATTTTGACAGGGACAACTATCTATCTATGTATTGCACATAATGACAATTATAATGGCAACCACAATTATGAATGCCTGGCGATTAATAACGCCGACTGACGGGCACTAAGCAACGACAACAACAATGCGGCTGCTTTTTGCAGCTGTTGTTGTCATTGGCTGGCTGCTGATGCTGATGTGGCCCCAAATAGGTATTCGAGTGTATTAAAATTGTTGGTCCGGGTTTAATGTGCTGTCAATTTAACATCGCTTAATTTCTCATTTTGCCAGCATTATTTCGAGTCATAATTGGAGGTTTCAAAACGGAGATGGATTGTGACTTGAAGGATTTATGCGTTGCCTGGTTGCCATATGCCTTATAACACTTTGAGTAATTATTTTATCAAAATAAAAATACCTATTGAAATAAATGCTGATTACAAATCGCTTGTGGTCATGTTGGTAACCAACATCTACTAAATTATCTTAGAAGTACTTACCTATCAATGCTGCATGTACATATCTATAAGCTCGCTTATCGACATCATTGCATTTGCAATTACTTAAGATGGATATTCGAAAGGATTGCAATTTGCTCCACTGTTTTTCCGATGAGTTGAACGCTTCGGGTCTTTATTTATTTGGCAGCTGGTTGCTTGAACGACAGCCAAGCTTAAATTGTATTTCGCATTTCCGCTGCTGTTGCTGATGCTGACAACGTTGTTGTTGTATCTGCTCCTGTTGTTTTATTTGGTGTGTTGCGCGCCAAATCGTTAGCGCATTTTAATTAAACTCTAAATTAGTCATTTTCATTGGCCTTTGGCTTAAAGTATAAGGGCCCTTCTGCCGCTACTTTGCCTTCTTCTTCTACGGCTGTTGCTTGCCTCTTGCATCTCTTTGAGCAAATTAAAATTGCAGCACTGCCGCATTGCGTACCATACAGTCTATGCTTATGTGTGCGTTTGTGTAAGTGTTTATAGATGCGCTTTTTTCTGCTGCTGCTTTTGTTGTTGTTGCTGTTGTGCATTTTCATTTCATTGAGACGACAGTCGCTTTCTCTGTAGCTCTTCGGCTAAATGTCGAGCCACTAGAGTCTCGCAAACTAAATTAGGGTTAAGATTGCAAATAAAATGTACTACCCAGATCTGCCTTTGCGTCGCAATTTGCCGCTCTCCTTGCGACTCATTTGAATTGCATAAACAACTTACAAAGCAAAAAGTTCAACGACTGTCGCTGTCGCCATTTATCTCTTTTAGCTCGGCGCTGTCTAATGACACGCCCACCAGCACACGCACGCCATTGCTGGAAGAGAAACAGTGAGATAGATGGGGAGTAAAATTCATGGGAATACGCCAAAGCGACCGCAATTTAAGCCTAAATGCTGTGCGTTTAAACAACGTCAGGCCAACGGCTGCGGACGTCTGCCAACATGCAATGGAACGCCAGCCCCAGTCTCAGCCCCAGCCCCAGCTGCCGTTTCAGCTCCAACTCCAGCTGCAGATTCTCAAATTCAGGAGTAACCAAGTACAAATTTGCTAGCAGGCCGAAGCTTCAACGGACTTTGTCTTTGTCTCACTCTGTCAGTCCGTCCGTCGTGTCTGCACATGCTGCCTGTCAGCACGCCTCGG
The DNA here is from genome assembly GCA_004143825.1 of Drosophila micromelanica. Classification (NCBI taxonomy): domain Eukaryota; kingdom Metazoa; phylum Arthropoda; class Insecta; order Diptera; family Drosophilidae; genus Drosophila; species Drosophila micromelanica. The sequence continues at coordinate 82,430 of SCDY01000046.1, read as the reverse complement.
GCTGTGGGCTGTGCCCGTCCAACACGCCGTATGCGCAATGTGTGCACAGAACACTGCAGCGTCTAACTGCACTAAATTTAACTTCAGTTAAATAAATTTCATGAAATTAGTAATATTTATGTTACATTATTACACTGACGGCAACTACAAATAATAGGAACAACACCATCCCCAGTGGCAGCAGCAGCATCCACAACAATAAAACTGGCGTGCGCCTAAGTAACCGCTCTTTATCTCTTTCAATAACGAGTCTAACGACATCAGCAACAGCAACAGCAACAACAACTAGAACAACTACAACTATAACTGGTTGCTATACTAGAAGTAGTAGAAGTAGAACTCTGCGATTCGGTCATCAACTTGGGTATTGTTGCAGCGCTTTTGTTGTCCACGTTACTGTCGCTCGACTTGAATGAATGACATAATGGTGGAAGACCACAATTTCAAAAGCATACTTAACAAATATTACGAAATACTGCGAAAAGTGCATGCAACAAAAGAATAACAAGCCAAGGAGGGGCCAGCCCAGTAGCCACAAGAGCAGCCGCCTAGGTGAACCACACAAAGGGGACAAAACAATGCAAACAGCGCGCCGTGGACAACATGCCACAAACGAAGCTCGGAGACTAACCCATTATCAAAGCATAGATGCCAACGTGAATATATCGTGAGACTGAAAAAGAATGGCAATGTCTGCACAATTTTGATTTTATGCGTGCTCCACTATGCAAGACCAAATGGCACAAAGAAGAAACTTAAATATTCCATTTAGAACGGGATGTTGTGTTTCATTCAGTTATATTAAGCATCGTGAGCGGACCGTCACGTGCTCAACACTGGATGCACTTATGCTGGAAACTGTTGCTGCGCTAACTATAGTGTTGTCTGTGTCTATGCCGTTGTTGCATTAAATAATAATAATCATAATAAGTAATGTAGGTAGGCAACGCTTTCAAGTGAGCAGCAGCAGCACGTGCTGCAGGGCGAGGCGTCGCTGTGACAGAGGCGACGGTGTGCAGCACTTGGGCAGCTAAACGTCAAGCAAAGTGCGCCAAAAGGACACTAAAGGATACTGTCGCTGATGCTACACTTCCTGGCTGTGCGGCAGTCAAGCAGCCGACCTGCGTTGCCTGTTCATTTGCCAGCCGGGCCACCAGGCTGCCTGCCCGTTGGCTTTGTTGTTCTAAATTCCATAGCTGTTGTAGCGTTTAGTTGTTGCACTACTACCTGGCTCCATCACCACTCATCAGAGCTGTTGTTCTCGGCCTCGTCAGCACGTCTAGTTAAATCCTTTAACAGAGGGCGGTATATTGTTATCTGCCTGCAGCTTGCCAGCTCACCATTGTTTATACTACCTACATGTATGTAGGTATATATAGAAGAAGACTAGTTGGCCTGGCCTGGACCGCGCTGTAACTATGGCTTAGCCTACTACAGGCAAATACTTTGGGGTTCACATCCTCTCAGGTGGCTTATACAACGAGCAGAGCAGCATCTTCAAAACCGGTAGTCGAGCGGCCGAAACAATACAAAGGATCGTCGAGTTTTACATTTAACGTAACGTGTAACGTTTTCTGTTGCCTTTGCCAAGGAATTAAGCTCAAATGATTTAATGAACATGTTTTACCTAAAATGTAGTAATTGTCACGTATTACGTGCTCAGCCTGAAGATTTCGTACGCATAGCAGACAAATAGCTAAATCTCTGCCTACTTTCCAGGCTTCCTAACATGCTGATTATCCGACTGCGGGTTGAGTTTAGAATATGTATATTTGCATATGTAATTTTATGGTAATACTCGTTAAAAAATATATGAATAGCGGCATATAAACAAGCAAAGTAAAGAATATATGTGTATGTGCTCGTGCTCTAGTAGTTAGTTGGCTTATGAAGCTCGTGTATGTGTGTATGTCAATAGATATATATTTATACCCTAAAACCAAATTAGAACGTTAGAAGCATCTTTGCAGCTTTTCAGCTCAGCAACCAACGCACGTGGCAAACAAAATTTGTGGCTGTTTGTTGCTGTTGTTGTGGTAAAACTCTTGCGAACAAATTTTCGTGCTGAGTGCATAAAAGACTCTAAAAAATTCATATAAAACCAAAGAACGCACTTTACACGCTCCGTCACACACACACACACACACACACACACATACATACATACATAAGAGTCGTTCACGTATGAGTGACATGTAATAAAAACGAAACAATATTGTATGATAAAGTATACGCCCAGTGGGCAAAAGGTTTCACTTGCGTACTTCTATATGCACATACAAGCATGTGTATACATATATGAAAACTGAATTAAACGAACTACGAATGGGACCATAATAACAATAACAACAACAAAAACAACAACAAGCAGTCGCAACAATAGCCGAGCAATAACAACCACAAAAGCAATAGCCAGCGCAAGGCAAAAGATAATAACAAAAACAAGAACAACAACAGCGGCAATATCCAGCAGTCAACAGAAGACAAAAAGCAGCAGCAACAACAACAACAGGAATGCGCAGCATAAACAGGAAGCACAATAGAGTCAACTTTCGACGAGGTCACCAACAACCAGAAAACGGCAACAACAACAACAGCACCGACTGCGATTGCAGGTCTTACGGTCGGTCACTTAATGGCGTAGCTGTTGCTGCTGCTTCACTTTTGAGCTGGATTTTTTGTTGTTGGTGGTAAGCAAAAAGCAGAAAGCAGCAAACAGCAAGCAGCATACTTTATTTGATGGTCATAACTTTTTCATTAGAACAAAAATATATATTCGAGCACAATATGTCCCGCAGCGCCGTAAACTATAAGTATATAAATAAGTACGGTACTGTGAGAAGCAGTCGCAGCAACAGCAGTTCATATTCTGCCTCATGTGTATATGTGTACATGTGTGTGTGTTTGTGGGTCTGTATGACGGCTGTGTGCGTTGGATTTCTCCACTCTGCGTGGAATCAGGACAACAAGAGCAATAGCCTGTGTTGTCATACTTTTTGGATGACCATAAAAGTTGCTGTGAAGTTGCACGCTTTACATTGCCATTGCAGCTACTTAAACAACGGAGTCAACAATACCGAACTGGGAGACTGCTGCCATTGCTCACTGAAAGTTAACGTGCAGCCCCAAGTCGCTCACTGGGGAGCAAGCTTAAGCGTTAAAAGTCTAGAGAGCCGGCCAAGGCAAGTTTAAAGATAAACAATCATGCAAAAGCAGACAACAGAAAGCAGAAATAAGAACCCAGAACCCAGAACCCAGATCAGCTCCCAGATTGCCAATAGTGACGCGGGGCAGCGTTTAACAAGTTTTAACAGGGCAACAACTTAGTATATTCCTAATATTCAAGTCGATCAACAACTACTGAAATACTACACTCAAAAACGTATACAACAAACAACAAAGAAAACAAAGACAGAAGATTATTTTACCAATTTCCTTCAACTTAATTATAATGAGATTAGAAATTGTCGAGAATTTATTTGTATGCAAAAATAATTGAATAAATATTCTATTTAATTCGGTTTAATGCCCGTTTTATTAAGGAACATTTCATACTTTACATTTCCATTTTTCTCCATCTCCTTGTCGTTTCCCAATTGCACATATTTCTGATTGGAACTTTCTAGTAGTTGCTACTTTGACAATGCATGCGATTTTTGACTGAAGCTCCGACTTAGGTAAAATTCACCAAAAGCAACGCATCTCTTGTGGCAACGTTGCGTTCTCCTAACAACGCTTCTACATGCAAAGCCCTGCAGCTAGCTGCCACAGCGATGTTTTAGTCTGCCTGCCTGCCTGCTTCAACGTTGTTGCAGAAGTTTTGAATACGAGTACAAAAATCAACAACTTACCGCTGTTGTTAGCGTTGTCGGCGCATACTTCTGTTGTTTTCGGTTCTGTAAGCGACGCATACGACTCAGTAGGAGGCCTGTATGGTTGTGTTTGTTTGTTGCCGCTGCAAAGCCAACGAAACTTTTGTCCTAAGTTGCACAAATACGACCATAGACACACACAAGCACAAATACACACAGATGTAGAGAGGCAGAGTGAGAGAGTGAACAAACACTCGTAGCAAAAGATTGCCTTGGGAAATAAAGACGTCATCTCATGCAGTTGAATGCCCCAGAGAGAGCTTACTAAACTATTATAGTCTCGCGCTGCAACAGCAGAGCGAGCAGCAGCGCCTAGCCGGGACAACAACTATAAAGCAACAGCAACTAACAAACATCACTAATAACACCAAAAACAACAATACCGCCAGCGCCGACACTTTGTGTACGAACAACAACAACTCGCAGATCATATCATACGGATTCTGGGACTAACGGCACATTCAAAAAGCAAAGCGAACGCACACAGCTGCAAGCCCCAACACACACGCTGGGATAGTAGAGCTTACTGTCCACTTAAGCGCAGTTTCCCGGTCGCCAAGTGGAGACAAAAGGCAGCGCTTTAAAAAAAATCAGACAGTAAGTATACCCTTAAGGTATTTGCAACATGAATTTTTTTTATTCTGCGCACCCCTAAACTGAATAAGCAAGGGTATGCTATAAGGTAAGCACGACAATCATATTTAGAACATAAACTCTAAATCACATTCAGCAGGCGACACAAGCTAGATTTAACGAACAAAGCTGCTCATCAGGCAATTAAAATTCAAATAAAGCAAAAGCATCCTTGGGCATCACCTATTTACAAACATTTTTGAATTAGGGACAGCTCTGACAAATTGTTATGTTGGATGCTTTAGACATGGACACAGGGTATCTTATAATCGCGTACAATCAGCGATATCATTCTAAACTATTTTGCTTTTAATTTTGTTGCCTGTCTGTCATGGTCGTTACTGCTGCTGCTATCGTTCTAATATTGCGTCTCTGTTGTGTTGGTTGTTTTGCCGTTGACAAATACATTTAAATGAATGTGACTTGCATAGATTTGCTGAAATGGACATGAAAATGAGAAATGCGTTCAACGAACCACACCCGGCTAAAGATGCTCCCCCAGCCATACACAAAGGCGCTGTCCAAACATATGTGTGCATGTGGGATGGGATTTGTCTGCTAAAAAGAAACAAGAAAGAACTGCTCATACGGCAAAAGGTTCAACTGCAGCAGCAGTTAAGCGTTCAAAACTCATCACCATCATCAACAACATACGCAACAAGAGCAGCAGCAACAATAGATTGTGCAGTAGCAAAAGCATCATCATCAGCATCATCTGGCAGTGAAAGTCGGTGGCACATTTTATTGTTTTACTGATACAGTTGCATTCAGACACAATAACACGGCTGACTAATGCACAACTAATGCGAAATGTACCGTATACGTAATAATATGTCACATGTAGAACTCACTCCCTATCACAAATACTTACACACCCAGATACGCTGGGTTAGCCGGGCTGAGAAATAGTTGTTAAACTGCTTGCAATGCCACATACCCTTTTAGACAAATTGATTGGATTATTGACTGGCCATAAGGCCATTAACTAATCAAAAAATTCAATATTTGAGATTTAAATTCACAAATATTTCGAGTTATTAAACTTATTGGCTGAATATTACGTTATTATGTCAATTTATCCAACAGATAACACATGTGGTCTAATCAAATTTCAATTCAAATTTGCAGTGTTGCACTGTTTGCTCTATACAAATTAAATGACTTGGAACGCATTGTTTACATGTAAACTCCTTTGGAGTTTCTTCCATTTGTTGTCAATGTAAGTTAAGTATACACTATTACGCAATCGTTCGAATTATAATGAGTGTTATTTACCATTTGACCTGGCTTTTCCAAAAACATAACAATAAAAACCTTTGTTATGAATACTCAAAGACGAGACACCGCAGACACCTTATTACCTATTGGTATTTTTGTAGACGTAATTAGGGTACCACTATATTGGATTTTTGTTGCCTGAGTATTTGTTGGTGTTATATTAGATTGGTATGATATATTAGGGTTTTAAAAAAACGTAAGCACCAAAATACAAAAGATTGAAAATGCTTTTTGCCTGCACATACACATATTTGCCAAGTTTTTATACCCCTTTTAGCCATTTTATGCGAGCAGGGTATACTCGTAAAAACCAAACAGAAAAGAATTTCCAAATAAAGACCATTCCATTGTTATAACGCAACAAATCTGCATAGAATCAGTGCAAGTGCATATGTGCATATGCGTATGTATGTGAATTTGAGTCAAAAATATATGACATTCAAGTTAAAGCCAAGTGCACGCATCAACATGGGAAGACGGCAAGAGAGCAACCAGCAGAAACAACTGAAATCTTATATCTAATGGGGATATGTGTGCTTTTGTGCAGGCATCACGTAATCATTGCACAACTACGTAAAAGGCAGCCATTATTATTTGAATGAGAATGCGAATGTGAGAATGTTGCGAACGTAACAGAAAATTACAAGCAAAAGATGTTGGCATTTACGATAAAAGCCTTGGTAATGTTCTACTTACGACACAACAAGGCTGCCTGCACTAAAACGGGTAAGGGGCAGACGCAGAGGTGAGGGCAAATGTTTAGAGTGGGGGCTAAGATATTATCAGCTTGTTGCTTTTATTTTACTTTTTGACTGCAGGTTATTTGTCGAATTTTCAATAATACGAATTGCCACGCACGCGAACTGCTTTTTGTCTGAACATTGTTCGCAATTAATTTCTTTAATGAATGCATAATTGCATTTTTGTGCGCGCCTTGAAGCCATTTTCCAAAAGAATTCAAATGAAAATAAATTAACGTAAAGCAAAAACTCATTAAAATGCGGCAGACGCAAAGAAATACGTGTTACGCAAGAAGTACACACATGTGCACAAAAATACATGTGTATATGTGTATGCATTATTTTATTCCATTTGTTGGTTGGTATATATGTTGGTTGGTATATGTACATTTTTTGTTTTTATTATTATTGTTTTTGTTTGCTTTTTGGTGCTTTTTTAATTTTTTATTTTTTGCAGCCGTCCGAATAATGAATTTAATGAACCATTAAGATGCTTGGCCAGTGATAAATTTCAATGCGGAGCATAAATTAAATGGAACTCTGAATGTGGACCATACCTTTAGTAACTTTGATTGCATCGCCGGAGCAGTTATTTTAATGTTAAATAACACACATGGCTTACTTGTATTTATTTAACGTAGATTTCATGTTGATTTTATTCACTCCGATTTCTTAAATTTTTTTTAATTTGTATAATTGCACTACAAATAAGCGCAATTACTTTGCTCCCCAATGCATGACTTTTACCAACTTTCAAATACGACTTAAGTCGGTTGCTGCAGCAACAGCAAAATTGAGAAGAAAACGAGCAAGAAGAAAAACTGAACAAACTGTCTGACAAATTGCTGCAACAAAATTTTTTTCATCTCCCTCCTGGTATTGTACCGGCTTTGGGCGTAGCAACTGTGTTTTACATGCCAACAGATTCATGGTATTTGCACGCACGGAGCTTAATGTCGCACCCAGCATCCAAGCCGTACCCCACAACCCAGTTAACAGCACGCAGCCTCCCCGAACAATCCTCCCTCCACACATCAGCATTTGTTAGTCGCACGTTGTCTGTTTGTCTGGCTCTGTGGTAAAACTTTTCTTATATGTATGCAAGTACAAGAAGGCAGCGTCGGCAGCGTTAGCAGCGCAGGCGGCGTTTGTTTCCATTGCATACTTTTCAGGTTGCGTGTGCGAAAAAAAGTTCTTAAGCTGCTTTAATGGGTTTGTGCGTAAGCCTGTGCCAAGTTCAAGCCGTTGAAAGTGCTTTTAAAGTCGCCGGGGTGCTCATTGGACACCCACTCTCATATGCAAATACACACAAACACATGCACAAACACCCATACAAGCGCACACGCACAGAAGAGTCAAAAAATAAATAAATAAGTAAAGTTAATAAAAATAAAAGCAAAAGTTTGCAACTCAACTTTAATTACATTCTGTTTCAGGTGTGTTAGCGTGTACATGTGTGCCCCTCTATGTTTGCGGGTATGCGTATGTGTGTGTATGTGTCAATGCTTATTTAGAGGCGCTCGCCTCAACGCTGGCAATAAAGAGCACAAAAAGCAGCGCATACCTAAGAGCAAGTATGAAAAAAAATTGTGAATTTAGTTGTGCCAGTGACTGCAGGCAGGTTGGTTGCTACCGCCTTCATAATGACTTCATTCAAATGCCAACAAACTTGAAATACCAAATGAAATAACTTGCGCCTGAGCACGACCATACGAACTGGCAGCAACAACAAGTTGAGTTATGAGTTGGCATATGACTTTCATTTTGAAAACCAACGCACACACTAATGCACAAGCATACATACACACGGAAAAAAGAGAAATGTTGTTGCCATTTGCAAGCAACATTCACACAGTCAAGGGTGAGGCGGCGGCTGCTGCTGCTGCCGACGCTTCTGTTGCCTCTGTCTTACCCATCCAATGCCCACAAATGTTTGCATTTTTGCACATTTCTCCTGTCTCATTATGCTAAATACATTTGCATTGTTTGCCGTTGTTTTTCTAGCTCTTTTGATGCATATGTGCCGCCATCCATGGTCGTGTTTCGTTCTCACTCTCATTTTAACTGTGGCACTGGCTCTGGCCCTGACTCCCAAGTCTGGACTATGCTAGTGAGTGCGTGGTAGCGGCTGCCTTGGCTTTACGGTTGTTTGCTTCCGCTTTTGGTTATTACGCATTCATGTCTTGCCAAGTGCGCTTCAAAACTTTGCAGCGCAGCCATAAAGCCAAAAACAACAAATACCAGATTCTGAACAGTTGTTGCTGCAACGGCTGCTGCTACTGCACATCAGCCAGTCCAAGTGCAGTTTTGCATATGAAGTGCCGACTCAACAATCGAAAATTTGCGCAACAGACGCGTTAAGTGGGTGCATGCATTGAGCTCAAATTCAAAACTGTAGCATACTTTACTGCCAAATTTATGCAGCTCCTTAATGAGGCGACTGACGGGTTTATGCTGAATTTGTCAAGGCACAAAGATATACTACCAACCATCGACTGCAAATCCAATGCTTTAGCCACGCTACCTTTTCATGGATGAAACAGCTGAACGGTAAAAGCATAAACTAAGCTCACTGTCGCTTTTGACTTCGTCAGAGCTATAAATAGAACAAGCCAATGGCGTTACACTCACACACACAGGTTATTATTAAGCAAACACCTACACACGCTCACAGACAAACAGAGAAGAGACCTATTATGCGCTGTGTGAATGGCAGCTAACAACAGCTGCAGTTGGGTTGCCACCGTGGCAACGGAATTAGCAATACAATCTACATAACAATAAGCGACGATTAGAAGCTTTACGAGTCCAGCATAGGCCAATTCTCATGCCTGGCGCATATTATCTATTAAAAATTTATAGCCAGACAGCAGACACACCACCAAGAAGGCACGCCTGCAGCCAAACAAAAGCCAACAAGTATGCACCAATTTAAAATGCTGGCAAAAAATAAAAACAAAAATGAAAATAAAAAAAAACAACGACAGCGACGACGACGACAACCGCCCAAAACCAAACGCAAGAAAATTTTCAAATAAAATTCACAAGCATGAAAGCGCCATTATATACTGACAGTACGACCGACGGACACAATTTCGAGAGCTCTGGCGCTCTATGGACGGATGTCTCTCTCTCTCTGTCTTTGTCTCTCCCATAGCAGTTGGCCACATAAAAGAAGCATGGCCCACAAAACCCACGAAAAAACAAAACAGCTTCTAATCATTTTTAATGAAATTCCAAATAAACACGTAAAAGCCAATGAATGTCATTTCAAAAAGGTAAAAGCTTGTGGCATGCGTTGTGTGTTGGGATGGCGGTGGCTGCAGGAAGTGGGGCACGAACGTGCTACTGGAGCAACAAGGTGAGCCAGCGCACAGGATGTGCTATGCTTGCCGTATGAATAACAGCAACAAAAGCAATAATAACAACAACAACATTAACAACAAGCAATTGCCGTTGGGCAGCGGCAGCGTAAATTGAGTGGATGGCGGCGACGGCAAGCGGGCAAAAAGCAAGCGAAACAAGTGCCACAACAACAGCCAACAAAATTTATTAGTCCGCACAATTTGACTACTTTTAGGCGCAACAACCGCAGGACAGGGCAGTACGGAACAGCACAGGATGCCGGTCGAAGGGCGATGAGCAACGGGCAACGGGCAACAGGACACGAGCATTGGGCTCAGCCTCGCAGCGTTCCAGCTTTTGGTTTTAGGTTTTGGCGTGTGACATTCGCCTGGCTGCAGGGAAATATGTTCAGCCAGAGAAAAAAAATAAAATACCAAATACAAAAAGGGCGCATCTACAAAAATACCAAGAACAACAGCCATATACAAATAAACAAATTTATGGCAAAACCTGGAGAAATATTGCGAAGGCAGACGGCAAGCGGCGGGAAAATGTGCGAAGGGCTAGCCAAGACAAACAAGCCAACTTGAATATGCGTTAAAGTAACTTGAAATTTATGAATTTCGTGATAAGGTAAACAAACCACTGCTGACCTTACGGAAGTCCCTCCCGTTCGATCCAAAACACAGACATGCGACTGACATTAAAATACGAGAAATAAAATGTCTAATTTAAGTTACGCTACAGTTGCACAAATTTTCATTATATGCCACTCAAGGTGGCAGCTACGTGCGCCCAATAATTCATCAAAATCAACACCGCAGTCTGAAAGACCCTGCACGTGTAAAAAGGCTCACGCTCAAGAATATCAAGCTACAGTTCTTAAATATAGGAAATTATGAAATATCATCATTACAGCAAGATTATTTTAATTTATGTCTAGATTCATCAGAGGTCCCTGAAAATATATTTGACATTTTATATAAATTCCTTTGTTTAATTTCAAGTTAAGAGTATTGAGCCAGTGATTATACCCTCAACCATTATATAACAATTTGTGTTGTGGTGTTGTCGATGGAGACAGGCTTAAAGCCAAAGTTATCATCTGCCTGCATTTTGCTGTAATTTAAATATGCTGGGCGGTTTTCGTTTATTTGCCCGGTTTGCCAGTAGCCAAACTTTTTCATAAGTATTTTATTTGCGGGCCACCCACTGTGTATACACACATTTTGAAAAGGTGTTTGACCGGCAATAAGTCAATTTTGTTTGCGTTTTATTCACGCCGGACCGTGCGCTGCGAGCAGCAAGCACCTCGCATCAGATCTCTGGGGAGTTGGCCACCAAAAATTCAATGATTAATGTGCGTTGGTGGAGTTGTTGAAGTGGGCGCGTTGCGAATGGGTTGGTTGGTACCCAGGATGAACATGGTTATAGCCACTGGAAACGTGGAGCAGTTTTCGTAACGGCAACAACGCAAATGGTGGTGGCACCAACGCTCAATGACCTCAGCGTATTTCAAAAGTTTATTAATTTATTGGATTTATGAAGTCATTCAGCATTATGCGTGGAGAGTCGTATTTCGTTTCAATTTTTGGTCGCGGCTTTGGGGTAGGATATTCATTTAGCGCAAGTATTCAATTTCGTGGCTTTTATGTCAGTCAACAAAGCGTAGGCGAAAAGGTAATTTTATTTAACAGGCCAACCCAAAGTTCATATGTACATCGTATTCGTATTTCTATATTTGCTGTATTTGCATACCGTACATCATTTGTATCGAAGCAATTTTACTGATTCCAATACACATCAACTGTTTGGATATCTGCGGTAGTACGTGGTAGTGTAATTAGTTTCAATGAGAAATTCAATAAATGGTCATATATCATGAACAGTGTACACTGAATTGTTATTTATGCAAGCATATATTTTCCGCAGTAATGCTTTATTTTTGAAAAGAATGATAGCTGTGCATTAGCGCTGAATTAAATTCTTAATAAAATGCTTTTTGACATGCCAGGTTTTGGCTGCTTTGTACGCCGTTTATATTAATAAAGAGTCAATTTGTGTGGACTAAATTTACACGTAACATCAAAGTAAAACTAAATGAAGTTTTAAAATATTTAATTATAAGAAAAACTAACCTATTTAAAAGTTTTGTTTTTCTACAAATTTTAAAGTCAAAATACAAGAGTTTTACTCTTGAATATAAAAGATCTCGCGTTATATTTAACAAATACACTGACTTTAGCTTTGTCATATAATATTCTGTTACTTTTAAATAATTGAAACAATTGAACTGCGAATGATAGAATTAAATATATAACTTTTTTGTGTCTAGTGCATAAGCAATTGATTCGTTAATTAATGCAATCCGAGTGCAAATAAAACAAAAACTTCAAACAAAATTTAATTAAATAAACGAATTACCGTATTACAGATATGTGGTTGGTTGTGAATGGGTGTATGTATAAGTGAACGTTCAACTAATCAATGGGATCAATTGTAAACAAACATGCTAACTGCATGTTTAATATTTACTATCATACATGTAGAAACGTGCCCTGCAACCTTAAATTGACTTAAATACTCGATTTACCAATTTACGTGGCAAAAAAAATGGCAGCAATTAAAAATTACGTAGTATTTTAATAGCAAAACTTTTCCCTTAAATGGTTATTTGGCTTGTTTTGTTGTTGATGTTGTGGATTTTTTTGCCGCATTTCATTAAACAAAAGTTGGCCCACAGCAACAGCAACGGACAGAAACATTGCCAGAGTAGCGTCGAGAATTTAATAGCTACACCCAAAGCTGTAATACGCTCTATGCTAGTTTGTTACAACCTGTAGCCTGAAGGACAGCGGACGGTGGACAACATAGGACACGCCTTGCATAAAACACACCCACAGTCACACACCTACTTACACATACACGAAAATTTCATCAAAAGTGGCAACCTTGAGCACTTGGTTATTAAAATGCATTCAACCAAAATCTAAAAACTACCAAACTTTAAAAAAAAGCATAATAACGACGACGACGACGATGCTAGGAACTAAATAACTTTTACAGGCAGTTTCGTTTGGAGGGATGTTGCGTTTAGGTGCTGGGCAAATGGAGGCTGCAGCTATTTGGCTATTGTTGGCAGGCGCCGGAGGCGAGCTACGTCCACATTTTTGTCGTTACACTTTCTAGGTGCCTTTTTTCTAGCACGCTGCGGCGGTGGCTGCCTTGTGAAAAATAATTAATTTGCATAATCCTTTGTAGCACTTTGCTTCATTCATGCCCGGCACGTTGGTTGCAGTTGCAGCTATGGCGACGTCGACGTCCACGGCGGCGGCAACAGCAACGACAGTGACTACGTCGTTGCCTTGGCCAAGCTCAGCAAATTCTGCAATGCAAATTACCTTAAGTGCGGGTCGCACAACACATCACCCACAAAAAAGCATAGTGCACAAAAAAAAAACGCATATAACCTGAGCATCTCGCAAGGCTGCATTGTACATGGCACTAAACAACCTCAAATCCTCGTAGATCTTAAATTATGTACACACGCACAATGATAGAACTAGTGTGAGAGTGTGTGTGAGCGCTTATGTGAGCCTGTGTGTATTTGTAGTCGCCTAGTAGCAAAGCGAAGGTCGGACTAGGAGCCAATGCAGCTGTCTTCTTTCACGTCGCGAGACAAGTTAAGAAATGTGTAAAAAACACCTGCTGCCAGTTATTTAAGCAGCAGCAGCAACAGACCGGGCAACCAACGCTGGCAGCTTGTTATGACGCGGGTGGCAAGACGCTCACCCGACAGATTGGCTGGCTGCACTTCATCATGCAAGTCGCCAGCAACGAAAAGGGAACAAGCCGGTAAAGCAACGTGGACCTGGAACTGAACCTGAACCTGGTGCCCTTAAGGGCCAATAGCAACACCCAAGCACTTGGCTTCAACATTTGGTTAACACAAAATTTCTTACCGCCTCTGATTTGTATCCGTGTAGTTTCTCAGTTGTTGCAGCGCACTTTTTGCATGCTACAGCTGCAGGCGCATCAATCTGGCTCACTTTAGCTCCGTTGCCGAGAGATCACCAGATGAGGATGAGCGAATGTCTTGGCAAATTAGTGCAGCGTCAAGCGGCAGGCGAAATTTGTCTGCTGTCAGCTTGTTGGCTGAGATGTCCGTTGATTTATGTGGCACGTAGAAGCCGCTGCAAAAGCGGCCGCACAATGCCTGCCCAGCATCTCAGCCTTCAATTGTGTTTGTGCTGTTTTGGTCAGTGTCCATGCCAAGTTACATAACTCACAATGCGGCCGACTCGCGCACGACTCGAGGGTATTGCCAGTTTCTCAGCGGCCGACTTACTCAATTTGCCATATATAACCGCAGCCTGCAATGCAGCGGGAATATCGTTGAGTTTTTCTTTCCCTTTTTTTTCTTGCGGTTGAGTTCTTAACTATTTTTCAAAAACGACGCTCCCCCCGTTGTTAAGTAATGAAGCAAGCGTTTGCAGTTTTGTGGGTGCTGCTTCATTAAGTATGCCATAGCGTTCTACCTGCTTCGTAAGTATTTACACTCACACACATACACACACGCACACACACACTTACATATATATGATGATAGCTCTCTGGTTCTCTCATCTATTGCCTTCTCTCTCCAACTCAGTCTGCTGCTCGGCTCAGGTTCATAGACCTGGGCTGCACTATAAAATTTATGCTGGAATACCCGTTTGTCCTTGGCGCGGCGTCTGCCTGCGCCAAAACCCTGGGCGACCGGTAAAGTAAAGTAAAGTAAGTATTTTTGGGTATTTGCATAAATTTTCTTAAGTGCATCAGGCAGTAAATTGCAATCGATGTTGTTGCTGTTGTTGGTGGCGTTAGGATGTCGTGTTGTTGTTCTTGTATACTTCACACTCTCCTGCCCACACTCTGCTGCACGCTTTCTATTCTTTTCTTTTCCATTTTCCTATTTTTTTTTTTTATGTTTTGTGTATTGCCTGCTAGCATGCTGCAAATTATATAGCACACTTTCCACACCTGGACAGGCCGTCTTTGACGTCGCCACTGCCGTCGGTGTCGACGTCGCAGGCCACGAACACAACCTACAACTCAGCACCCGTACGTTGGCTCGCTTCCGGCTCGCACACTTGGCCACCTTTCGACATGAGCCTTGGTGTCTGGCAAATTGTTTTCAAGGAACATGCAAAGCGCAAGTATTTAATTAATTTTTGCATATTTTATCTGTTTGAATTTGTTGAAGCATGTAAGAGTGGTCTTCCCTCTTCCTTACCGCCTTCGTTCTGGTCACCGTATCGGTCCCTCGGTCTTGGTCTTTGTCTCGGACTCTAACTTGTACATTGACTTCACCCTTGTGTTGAAATGCTTAAGCCATTGATTGCATCTAAAGTGGCGGTATTTATACGTTTGAGCTCATTTAAATAAATTCTAAATAAAGCACGACCAACGAGTGGCACTGGCTATTGGCCATTGCAACTGCTACACTCACAACACTCGGCCAATTAAGTTCGTGCACGACAGCATGTAAATTCCACTTTGACCTATCACACATGCCCTTTTTAAAAGGACATTCTGAACTTGAAGGGGTTTATTCAAAATTTATACACAAAATACTATGTAATACTATATGGTTTGCAATATTCTATTAAAGTTAACTGGATTGCAAACAAATAGACTAAGAAATATATCAATTTAGTTATGTATTGTATGTACATCATTTGTACATTACTTTAAAATTGATTAAAATTTAAAGCATTTATATGAGTTGGAGCTCAAGCAAACCATTCGGTACCGAATAACAAATTTCTATCCACAGAAACTGTGTCTCTAATTTTACAATGTGAAATCTCATAATTTTTTATTGAGTTTTTTTTTCTGTTTTCTATTTTTTTTTTTTTTTGGCAAAATAAGCTTATAAAATTGTTTGCAAAGTTTACATTGTGCAAGCCAAACGTAAGTAGTTTTGCGTGTTGTTTCGTCGTCCGCAAACTTTGTTGACCAACTGTTTGCTCACTTATACATATAAAAAAACGTTTGTGTTGGTGTGTGTACAGATAGGTTCACATAGATATGTATACGTATGTACGTCTGTATGTATTTCATCGCTAGTCAGTTCATAAATTGCTTCTCATGTTGTTGTTGCTGCAGCTTATATTGCTTTGCCTTTTGTTCGAAAATCAATTATGCTGTCATTGTCATGCTTTTGACCTACCCCCACTCCAATCGCCCTGTCACAAACTCGGAGCCGACCACAACTGTTATCACACCTAGCGCTCTTTCAAAACACGTTGCTCAAACATTGACTGTTGGCACCCCTGCTGGACGATGGCTCCGGTAAGTGGGGCAGGGGCATTTAGGGGAGGTGACGCCAGCGTGCGCCACACTCACTCTTCATTTTTCGTGGCCATAATGGACCCTCATCAGTCTCATTATTTATGCGACGTGCGGTTTCTTTGGATTTTGTTAGATTAAAAAGTGCCTGAGGGTTTTGCCGAGCAGCTTGAACGTCACCGCACGGTCACCGTGGTCAATATAGCTATGCGAGCCCAAAGGTAAAGCAGGTCAGACCGGTCAGGTATTGTCGTTGTTCCTGGCCCTGGCCCTGGTTCTGGCCCTGGCCATGCTGGTTTATGGCCCTTGCACGCGCCCCTTTTACTTAGGCGACTATTTGTTAAATTTATAAAATAAAATACAAGCGCAAAAGCAAAAAAAAGCTAACCAGTCCGGCCTGGGCCGGCCCATTCACGTCCAGGCCTTGCTAAGAGATTGGCATTAGCAATGATTTTTTTACGACTGGGTCTGCAGCTAGCCTGACAGGCCTTTCGCACTGTTTAAAGATTAATGTGACAGGCATTGAATATTTATTAGTTGTTACTTTGCATATAATTTGTGGGCCCCGCTAACAGCCATTGATTGGGCCAAGCTGCATATTTAAATGTGCCAGCAGTCAGGCTGTTGACTCTGCGGTTTTAATTTGTCAAAGTGCGCTAATACGAAATTAATTTGCCCGAGTCAGGGCAGCCAGCTCCCCACTGCTAGGGAGTCTGCCCAGGCGCTTGTCCACTTTGTGGCCAAGACAAATGGCTTCTGCTGGTGAAATATTAAAAAAAAGGCAAGCAAAAATAAATTTGTTGCTTGTGTTGCCGTCTGCTTGTGCCATGTGGCGCAGTACTCGTCTCGATGTCCGACCCGTGCCGGTGGCCGAGTCCGTGTCCATGTCCGAGTACAAGTGTAGAAGCAATTACGTTAAATAAAACAATAACAAAAGCAAAGTGTAAAGCAGACAAATAAACAAAAGGCAAGCAAAATACACACGCATCCCGGCAAGACAAATTGTTGCAGCAGCTGCATGTTGTGCCAATAAACAAAGCAAAACACATACAACAAGGCTGTGACTGTGTCGGCTTAAGCCGAAGATGCAACAATATCAAACCCAAATTAAATAAAATAAGAAAAATAAAACACACAGTTTGTGCAAACAAAGTAAACCAAATAATGAGAATATTGCATTAGTTTTGACCAATGGCAATAACTGAACTGGCCGGCATAGAGAACCGCTCGCTAGTGGATGTCCATGTTTGAAAATCGGCTAAAAGCATTAGCCGCACTGACATCACAACAACCAACTAGCGGGTAACACACACGTTACCAAACATGCAGGGTGGACACACCGACAGACAGACGACCACACGAGCACACAGGCACTTGACTGCAGTGTCCGAAGCAGAAGCTGGCGACACGCTTCTACAATGGCGACAACATGCTGCCATAGCCAGCAGCAGAAGGAGCAGTTGCAGTGGCAGAAGCTTGGGGATTGCTAGCCCAAAAGTGAAATGTTTTTACACTTAAAGACAAAACCAGAGATTCAGCCAGAAAACAACTTGGTCCCTGTGCATGCTGAGGTTTGGGGCCAAAATCTTTTAGCCCACTCACGCAGTCGAATGCCAAATGCTGCCCTGTCCCGTTTGCGGCTGCGGTTTGCACTTTTTGGTCTTTGAAGTTCAACAGCTGTATCTATGTTGGCGACTGAATGGCAACAGCACCAACAACAATTACACCAGCAGTTGCATACAACATAGGTCTTTGCAAGCTGTTGTCGCTTTCGTCCTCGTATTGCATTGACAGAAGATTAGTGTGAAGCAACAATGTGAAAACATCGCTGCAGGGGTGCGCGCCATGCAGCCAAACACACGCATACTCACACAGACACAGACACAGACACAGACATACACACACAATTACACAGCTATTGCCACTGCTGCACACAGCAGCAATCGCGGAAATGGATGGCGGGGTGCCGCCGCAGACATTTTTATTGCGGCGCGCTCGCTTTTTAAGTTGTTCCGAATTGCATTTGGAAATGTCGCTGTGGGTGATGCTGCTGATGCTGCTGCGCAACTTTTGCTCAAGAATTACGTAATTTAATGAAATTTAATAAACATCAACGGCAACTGTGAAGTCGTTGACGCTTTACCGCATTCTGTTTTTGTGAGCGTCTTTCGCACGACTACGACAACGGACCCGGCAACGCTGCCAACTTGAGCTTTATTAAATTTCACGCATGCTACGCGCCCCGCCAAACCCAAATGAATGCACATGCTCGCATTGCCAACCCCACACGGCGACCTTTGCAGCCACCCTTTCCCCTTGACTGAGTCATGGTTGCTGCAGCCGATGTCGACGGGAATAGGGTGCAAAATGTTTGCACATCTGCATATAAATTCCTCTTATTTTTGCTGCAGCAGCTTACACACTTTTTTGGTCGCTGTTGCCAATATTTGCATTTGCATTCTATTTCGCGTTTTTTTTTATAGTGCTATTGTCGCTGCTACTACAAATGCTACTCCTGCTGCTGCTGCTGTTGCTTTTGTTGTTCTTCTAGTTATTGTTGTTGCTGTTGTGAACACTTACACTGTTTACATAAACATTTTTTCGACACAACACATTTCGTTGCACAAATTTACATTTAAATTAAATTTTAAGTGCATTCTGAACTAAACTAAGCTTCCACCTGCATTATACGTGTGCACCTACATGGACACGTGTATGGGTGTGTGCGCGAGGCAATCAGAACTCAATGCGTGCACTTTAGGTTTATGGCCATACAGGCGGGAGAAGCAGGCCAAACTGACAATGACAGGTTAAGCGCCGACAACAAGGTGTGCGGTGTATATTGTTGCGGACTCATGTCTGCGACAGTTCTGGACCGCGCCCGATACCAACAACACCTGCACATGTCCATATTGATTGTTATCAATTTTAGTTATTACACAGCCAAAGCACATGCAATTTACAGTGCGATTTTTCACTGGTAACGTTTTAATAGATATTGCTGGCACTTACATCTATATGGTTCATATGCATATACGTACATATTTATATGTGTATGTGTAGAATATATATTTTCACGTTTACGAAGTGTGAAATATCCTTCTTGCTGTCTTTTATGCCATCCGTATGAACGCAAATACATTCATTATTTAATATTATAGTTTAACATAAAAAAAAACAAATCATCATCACAGATGTGGAATAAAAATAATCCACTAAAGCTCAATATCTACAATTTATATATTGAATAATTAAACAAATGTCATTGATAAAAGAATTAAATCAAACATTCAAAATATAAAATAGCTTAAATCAAACAAAGAATTTAAATTCTTTGTGTTATTCTATAGTTGATTATAGTGCAATTTAACTTAACTGCAGAAACATTGTTTGTCATGCTAACTCTCCGTTTCCTTTTTCAGTTTTATTTTTGGTTTAATTCCAATGTATATTTATTTGTTTGATTCTTATTGTAGCTGAAAACATATATTCTACGAATACTACCCCTTGCAAAAATGCATAGATATTATATTTTGAAATTGGGTTAACTACGAAGAGAAAATATATAATATAGCGGCGTACAAAAATTAAATACGAAATTTAATGGGCTCTTGCGGTAGTGAGTATGTTTACACATACTTAAGTATGCACCAGAGACGCTCACTTAAATTTCAGTTCATTATACTTACATGCTTGTATGTATACATATACACATGTACACAAATTGTTAAGTGCGTAACGAAAGATTGGATGCAACCATATTGAGAGAAAAGAAAAAAGTACCCAAACATGAATGGAAGCCAACTGTAAGCTTTGAGCCTCTGTATGCTTTCTATAATTAAAGTTGTACATAATAATGGAACCCTAGGAAACTATTATCCCGATAAGCTAAAGTGCCTGCTGCAACCGTTTTATTACTATAATTAAAGTAAAGTTGCTTTACAGATATTAAGCAGAATATGCACTTCAACGGCTTAGCTTTGTTTTCTATTTACCACAATAATGAACATCCAAATTCCTTTTGAATTTATTAGTTTAGTATTTTATTAATCCTAATATCCAGTTATCCTGGACGTAAGTTTAAGTGCATTCAATTGTGGTATTTGGTTTCATATATTTAGTTAATTTCGCATTGAAAATATCTTAAACATGCAATAAGCAGCTTTCATATATTACTAGCATAAGTCCACATTCTTGTTTATGTTGATTTAATCTATGCAATTTTCAACTTATTAATTTGAAAATTCATGCTGCGCTTAAGCTGGATTTTAAGTCTTACGGCAAGAAACAAGGCAGCAACTGGAACTCCGGACCGCTTAAGCGTAACTTTTCCTTGGCAATGTTGCACACAATAAAACAAATTTTTGCATGCATGATAAACGTTAGCAACCACATAACGGCAACCTGAGATTTCAAAGTTTTTCTTACTTATTGCACCAAGCACTTAAAAATACCACAGAATTTTTAATTTACTACAATCGAGCAAACGAAGGAGCTGCCTTCGCATTGACTGCGTGAGAAAACCTTTTATGTTTGTTTAATTTTTTTTTTTTTTCTTAAATTGAAGAACAAAAAGAAGGCAGCGTGTGCTGGAAACACATGAAAATATAAATAAATAAACCGAGGTCGAATGGCCCCATTCATGTGGGATTCTGCTGCTGCTGCAGCTGCTGTCGGCATCCCTGTTGCCGTCTTTGTCGCTGCACTCTGTCCCTGCACTCAACCATTCACTCAGTCAGTCAAGTCACTTTGTCCATCGGAGTGGAGCACCCGCACGAGCATCCAAGCCGGAGCTGGCGCAAAAATTTGCATGACGTCAGAAGTCGAATTTGCTAGCTGGGAGCAACGGTATGCGGGTAGCGCGTTGCAGGTTGCGGACTGCGGCCTGCAATATTTCCCAGCCTTATTCCTTTTTTTTTTTGCTAGAAAGCGGCTGAGCCAACAGTCTTGTTGGTTTTGTGCTGGCAGCGTGTATATTTAATTAAAACAGGATTAATCTAGCAGAAACAATACTTCACTTAATGCAGCTCCAGCGGCGGCACATAGCAGACCACCGTCGATGTTGATGCTGATGTTGAAGTTGAGGCTGAAGCTGATGCTGATGCTGAAACAGAGGTTGAAGCTTTTTCTGCCTGCGGCTGCGGGTTGACTAACAGACTTGTTGGCTTGCCTGGCAGGCGGACTGAGAAGCATCGGAATGGTGAAGTATTGCTTGGATGCTGGCTGACCCAGACTGAACGCAAACAATGGTGTTAACTATTATAACATACACACGCACTCACACACATAAAACACACACACATTGACGGGCGCGCACAGGAAGTTTTGTCGAATGCCCCAAATAGTATGCTACGTTTTTTGTTATTTTATGTATATCCTTCGACTCCGACAGCTAAGCGAGCGCCTTCAATCATTGAAGGTGGCCAATCAAGGAAATTGCGTGCTCACATGTCAAACAGAGAAAGCACAAACAGGAACAGGAGCAGGAGCAGCTCCAAAGAAAAACAGACGAATAAGCGTTTTTGGCCATTTACTATCGACTTTAATTAATATTTACCTTTGGAGCCGCTTACTGCTTTACCAACTATTAGCCAAGGCAAACAGTTTTAACAGCTTTGCCTGTCTTAGCTTTTAAACCGAGCCCATCAAAAACTTGACTATCACAAGTGGAAGTCAAACGGAGGGCAAATAAACAAAATATTCGCCAGACCATCAGCAAATTTCGTTCTCTCCCATTAAATAAAAAAAAATTATATATATGTATAAAAAAACAGCAACAAAAAAAACGCTAATGCCAAGAAGCAAAACAAGCGGCAAACCTAGCAAAAATCTACACCAGGAAGTGCTATACACTGGCAATACCAACAACAACAGCAACTGTAACATGAGTCGAAATTGTAGTTGTACAAACACGTCAGCTTTTAAATTACTTGGCCTAAAGGTAAATTGAGCGGAAGTTAAAATGTTGGAAAAGCAGCATGAAAAAAATAATCCAAGCCAAAATACTGGCAGGAGCAGGGCAGGACTCGTGCCGTAACGGAATGCAATGCCAGCAAATGGAGCTGCTACTGCTGCTGCTGCTCCTGGTTGTAGTGGTGTCTTTAACAAAACAGCAACAACAACAACAACAGCAGACGGGTAAGGCGGCACACGGCAAATTTGCCGGGAGTAAACGCAAGAATAATAACAACCGAAAGCAAGTTTTTCGGCTGAAGTTGATGTTGTTGTTGTTGCCAGTGCTGCTATGAAATTCAGTGGCACACAAAACGTAATTTCAACTAAGCGAACCGACAAACAAAAATATAAAACACAAAAAGAAATGAAAAAATATCAAAGCAAACAAAAACACAAACAAGGCAAAACAACTGCAATTGCAACGAAATATTATTTTTAGCTTGCTGCATCCTTCCTGCTGCCCTGCGGCGGTCAGCAGGCAAGGCCCCAAACCCGACCAAGCGCCACTAAGATTCACATGCGCACGGGATAAGTTGGCAGAATTTCGCAATAATAAAATATTTGCTATGTACTCGAAGCAACGGGCATCGCTAAAGCAATGGCAACTCTTATGGCGCACTGGCAACTGCATTTTCATAAAGTGCAGCTCATAAAAAGGGCAGTGAAGGTGGGGATGGAGGAGGTGCTGATGGTACGCCCGGAGGTGGTAGAGGCGCCAACGGTGTGCATGCTAAGGGGCAAAAAAAAAAACTCAAAATAAATAAGAGGCAGCAGCCAACAGTAGCAGCAACAATAACAACAACAAACCGAATCAAACAAACAACAATAGCAGAAGAAAGTACACAAAAAGTATAAACAACAAAAAAAAATGACAAAAAACAACAAAATAAAAATGGTAATAATAAAAACCCGCGAAAATATTTGCAGCGGGCGTTGAGAAATGTTGAGCAATAAAAATTGCATTTTTATGCTGATGTTTGAATTTCGCATGCAAATGAAAAACGAACAGCGACCGACGCGTCGGCAACAAAATGGCTTGGAAACAAAAGGGCAGCGTTCCCGGCTTTGTGGGGATCACTCCACCTCTCTAACGCTCCCTCTCACTGTCTCACTTACAGTGCGGGCAGGAAGTGCTGGCGTTGTTGTTGCTATTGCTGATGTCAGTAGCAGCGGCGGCTCGCAGCTTAGCTGCGACTTTGCGCCCACGCTGCACGTGTTTATGACTTTGAATTGCAACTTCATCCGCCGCGTTGGCCGCCTTTGCAAACGTTGGCAGCATGTGCCGTTGCAATGCTGCTGTTGCTGTTGCTGTTCCCGTTGCCGTTGCCGTTTGCTGTCGAGTGCAATGATGGCGGCGCATAGCGCGCATTGTGACGCGAAATGGCGTCGAGTTGAATAATCCAACATGGCGTTTTGCCACCGTAACGACCGCCACAGTTTATTTGTGTAAGTGTGTCTGTACTTGTGTGTACGTATGTGAGTGCCTGAGTGTGAGTGTTCTGTTGTCTGCTTCCGGCAGCCGGATAAAAAACTTGGCGTTAAAGTGTTAATATTTTGAGTTTTGAGAGTATTGTCGTCCTCTGCACTGCACTACATGCAAATACTTTACCCGGCCCACCGGAAAAGGGCCAAAAGGCCCCGGACTCCAACACAATATCCCCATGACGCCGACACTTGTTCAATTCAAATAGCATGCCATTGCAACGACATTGATGTGCCGGCACGGCATCCGTCGGACTGCAACTGCAACTGCAACTGGGACTCAGACTGAAACTGGCCACATACTGTGCACGTACCGTGCACCGTGTCAGCTCGGCCACATTTATGTTATCTTTAATTTTCGTAACAAAATTGGCCGTAAGAGTGCAGTTCCAATTGCCAATCTGCAAGTAATTTTATATTTATTTATTTTTATAACAACATCGCTCCCAACCCATTGATTGCCAGAAGTTATTAATTTTCAATAAAATATGAATTTATATAGCCACAGATGAAATGTTTAATACAGGGAAGAAAATATGTGTTTGCTAATGAGAGCAGATATATTAAACGAAGTAATATATATAATATTGATAACATATCCCTTATCAATATCTAAACTTTCTTAAAATTCTTTTATGGGATTTTTCAGATGCCATTTCATTTGAACTTTGACCCAAAATAGAGCCTACAGAGGCCAACCTAAACACATTTTTATCAAAATCTGTACATTTTTGAGCAAGTTATGGTATTTTGAAGTTTAAGCTGCTATTATATATATGCATTTTGACTCAACATAGCGTTACCAGATTTCAATGAAGAACTTATCTACAGGTCAAACTATAAAAAAATTACATTTACATTACAAAGTTTTGTAATTTTTTGTTCCATTTTCCACAATATTGCTGACCCGCTTGACTTCAACTTAAAACAATGTATATATACATAAATATAATATTAAACAAGAAAGATTGCTCTATTCGGGACCTCCCGAAAAGAAGATACCCTGAACCCACCATTTTAACACATATACACAAACTCTCGGCACCTAGTGAGTATTAAGGAAGTTAAAAGTTAAAAAAAAAGTAATTGTCAATCACCAACGAAAAATGAAATCTGTCACGCCGGGAATCGAACCTGGGACACACAGCTTCAGTTGCGAATCTCAACCGATTTTCACAAGGATGGTCTTTTTGTTCATGGTTAGTTGTCAAGATGAATTTTACATTTCAGTCTAAAAATAAAATTTTTGGTCCAATTTCATATAAAAACTTTTCGAATATATACCCTAGTGTTCCCATATAAGGATAGGTGTCACTTTTCCCCAGTCGTAACTTTGCCAAAACTCAACCGATTTTCATAAGGATGGTCTTTTTGTTCATGGTTCGTTGTATAGATGAATTCTACATTTTAAACTAAAAATAAAATTGTTGGTCCAAGTTCATGTAAACAATTTTCGAAAATATACCTTAGTGTTCCCATATAAGGATAGGTCTCAACTTTCCCCAGTCGTAACTTTGCCAAAACTCGACCGATTCTGATGAGGATGATCTTTTTGTTCATAGTTCGTTGTCTAAATGAATTCTACATTTCTGTCTAATGATAAAATTTTTGGTCCAAATTCATGTCAAAATTTTCGAATGTATACCCTAGTGTTCCCAGTCGTAACTTTGCCAAAACTCAACCGGTTTTTATAAGGATGGCCTTTTTGTTCATGGCTCGTTGTCTGAATGAATTCTACATTTCAGTCTAAAAATAAAATTTTTGGTCCAAATTCATGTAAAAAAATTTTCGAATACATATTTTAGTGCTCCCACATAAGGATAGATCTCAACTTTCCCCAGTCGTAACTTTGCCAAAACTCAACCGATTTTCATAAGGATTGTCTTTTTGTTCATGGTTCGGTGTCTAGATAAATTCTACATTTCAATCTAAAAATACATTTTTTTTTCCAAATTCATGTAAAAAATTTTCGAATATATACCGTTTTTGGTCCAAAAATATAAGTATAGGTGCTCCCATATAAGAATAAGTTTCAACTTTCCCCAGTGGTAACTTTCCCAAAACTCAACCGATTTGCATAAGGATGGTATTTTTTTTCATGGTTCGTTTTTTAGTTGTGCCTTAAAAACCTATTCAAAGAAGCACTAAAAATATCGATAACAAAAATACGGAAAGAGTTATCGATGATTTGATCTGATTTGATCTGCGTATGGTATATACGGAACGAATGAGTCCAAGACCAACTTTCTAACTTTTGTAGTCTCTTAAATCGACAGTCAGACAGACAGACGAACGTGGCTAAATCGACTCGGCTAGTGATGCTGATCAAGAATATATATACTTTATGGGGTCGGAGATGCTTCCTTCTACCTGTTACATACATTTGCACAAAACCATTATACCCTTTTTACCCATTTTGAATGGGTTCAGGGTATAAAAAGTGTTAACATATTTATTTTGCTAACACTTTATCTAATTTCTATTTTATAAAATGCCAATCAATTATGTGAATAATCGAAAATTCATATAAATAAAGCTTTAAGTCTCGCTCTGTATATTATTTGCTGAAAGTGACTTGTATGAGTTTTAAAAAATCATATTTGATAAATTTAATCCTTCGAGCAGTAACTCGAATTCAGATGCTTCCCATTAAATGCAATCTTATATTGTCTCTAATTGTTCACTTTAATTAAAAATGATGTATCAGCGTGTTGCATGTTGTTGTTGATTTTGGCATGGCAAACAGTCTGACAAGCGAGCATCAGACACAGACAGCTTGGCTGGCAGCTTGGTCATGTCACATTAACCATACGCACTGTGCGCAGTGCGGATAACTGGAGGCTATGCCGCATTAACAGTCCACCAGACAACAAACAGCCGCACAGATGGCCTTGCAACTTAAATTGTCAAGCAGACATTTAAAACCAGTTCTCATCAATTTCAGCGGGCATATGCTTAACTTTACTAGCGGTGAATTTTCAACTTGTCCGGCAAAGTTTCAGGTAGTTGCTGGATAGTTGGCTGTTTACCTGTTTGCCTGTTTGCCGGCTCCGCTGACTGGAGTGCTTTGCACATTGACAGCGTTAATTAACTTTTAATTTAA
Source organism: Drosophila micromelanica (assembly GCA_004143825.1). Classification (NCBI taxonomy): domain Eukaryota; kingdom Metazoa; phylum Arthropoda; class Insecta; order Diptera; family Drosophilidae; genus Drosophila; species Drosophila micromelanica. The sequence continues at coordinate 55,689 of SCDY01000046.1, read as the reverse complement.
TTTCGCGTAAATGAGTTTTTACTGTCAGCGAACTCTGTTGCATTCGAGCTGAAGCCGAAGCCGAGGCTGGCCGGATGAACGCTTCATGCTTTCAAGCGTGGTTTTCAAATGTGGCTGCGGGTGCCGCGACTGCGCTGCGACTGCGACGGTAACTGTGACTTTGCACGCTGTACGCCAGTGTCAATTTATGCCACCAAAGTGAAAATCCAAACTGAAAGATTTATGTATGCGTTGCGGTATATGCATATAGCCATGCATATGTATGTGTATTCATGTATTATTTATTATATTTTCGTTGGTAAATGTGATTTATATGAAAATCTCAGCAGCAGCATCGCCGACTGTGACGCCGAATGTGCGTGTGAAATATTTTTTGCACCGTTTGAGATTTTTAAATTCAATTTTTAACACCGAGTGCCAACGCCAACGCCAGCGTCAATGCCAATGCCGAGGGTACTGCCGGTGGCAGCCAACACATCGCAGTCGCATAAATAAGTGCTTTAGACCACTGTGCAGCCAGCAGCATGAGATTGAATGGGATAGAGGTTGAAGGAGATGGTCATGTGTGCTTCACAGAAGGTGTGTGTTTTATTAATTGCCGTTGCCGTTGCTTTTGCCATCGCTGTTGCCGTTGCCATCGCCGTTGCCGTTGCCAGTGCTGATGCCGCAACAGCCGCTGCCGCCACAGAAGCCAGCGAGAAATATTCCAACAACGCACGCATACTGTTCTTTCGCCCCTACAAGTGCGAGTCCGAGTCTGGGCACTAGCGCAGCATATCGTTAATGAAAACTGATTCTAGTGCCATTAACGTACGAGCTCTTCAGACCAATGGCAACACGTTCAAGTGCAACGCCACCGACCCTGCCAGCCACACACCAGCTCCGGCTCGTTTTTACTTATCCGTCACCAACGGACTGAGCAACTGATTGCGTCCTGGCATTACGCGCAGTCTAGTGCCCTTGTTCTGCTTCCTGCTACAGCTTCTGCACCAACTACAACTACAACTGCAGCTTCAGGTTCAGGTTCTGGTTGCGGTTTCGTTTCGCGCTCTTGTTGTGCCCGCTGACGACTTAATGACAGACATACAAAATACTCCAACGGCGTGAAAACTGCATGCCAGTGCTGTTTTCGATGATTACCTTTTAATACAAAATACACACACGCACACACACACGTATATGTACAAAAACACATATGCGAATATAAAATGAAAAACCAGAACAGAGGCAACAGCCAAGGCCAAGCTGCCAACAGGCCGGCGGGGCGATGCCGGGGGATCTGGACCAAGCTCTGTCATGGCGTGGCATGTGTAAATGACGCTTAAAATTGAAAAATTAAATGAGAAATTATTATGTGTGGCGGCAGCGCCAAACGAGAGATGGACTGAGCTGGGGCTTCCAGACACATGGGATCCCAGCGGGACGTGCGTGTATACACATACACATATATAGATTTATATATATGTGTGTGAGTGTGTATGTGTGTGCGAAGTGAGGTGTCGCGTCATTAAATTAATTTGTCAAATATGTATAAAATAATAAATTACCTTTTTGTCAGTTACTCGTTTATTAATTTGTACATGGCAACAACTTTTCGGTGTTGTCCTGGCGTTCGCTTCAAAATGAATGACTGCACAAAAAGGTTTTGGGAAAAAAAGGTGCCAACAAGAACGGCTAAAAGTCAACTAGCATAAAAAATTATGATGTGTAAAAAGCGAACATATAGTATTAAGCGTGTGTGTGTATCGTCCATGTGGAGCGGGCGTGACCGTGGGCGTGGGCGTGGGCGTGACTGTGAGCGTAGACTGAGACAGAGTCTGAGAACGGGCAGCAAATTGGCGCAACCTGCGCATCATGTGAAGCATTGTAGCATTTAATAGAAACGTGGCAATGGCAACCATCAACCGATATGCTCCACGTCATATGTTTTCTGAGGATTTTTTTATTCATTTTTTTATTTTTTCTTCATTTATTTATTATTTATCGTACGTTTCGTTGGGCAGAGTTTATTTTTATTGAATGCCAAAAAGCTGAATGATTTATGATTTATTCAATGCAATGACGGGCAGTTTGTGTGACTAACAGAGCGGCTGTTTGTCTGTTAAATTATTTTTTAATGTGTCTATTAAAAAACACAACAGCTGCAACAACATCCGACAGCCAGCGGCTGCAATTGGATCAACTACATGGCCCAGACCGAGTATCAGTACCATGCAAAGGACCAGACCGGGGACTCAACATGCCGCCCGCCGTGTTGGGGATTTGGTGCCAGCATTAACATGAGCCAATACAAATGGCATGCCAAATTGTTGTGGATGAACAAATTTGCCGCTGCATATGCCAGAGAGCAATAAAAACTAGTGAAGCCAAAGCCGAAAGCGATTCGGTGGGGCATTTGTTTTAAATTACCCTAGCGTGTAAGTGATGAACAAGTAAATAGTCCGCACATAAAAAACACCAAAAACAACAACACTGGTAAAAACAATAAAAACAATATAAACAACAAATTGAGCAGTCGACAACAACAAATTGAGCCTAAGCCCGGGCCTGTTCCCTACCCTGAGCCTGACTAGTTTTTGGCATGTGGTAGAGCAACATTGCTGCATTGGTTCAAGCCGACTCCAGACAAAGTGGAGCATTGAACTGACTCGTGATGATTGGATTTTGGTTTGGTTGAGTTTTGGTTTGGGGGATTAGGACTGGACCAACAGTGATGAGCCATAAAACTATTGTGGCAATTGTCTTTAAGAAAATCACATGTGGGATTTGCGGCAGCTATCCTAATGCTTAATAGTCCTGAATAAAATTGCCCCGATAGCAACTGCTCATTTTGCTCATTTCGAAATAAAAATTCACATGATGCACTTTAGGCACATCTTCTTTTTTTAATCCATACTAATTTTTAGATAATTTTAATCCATACTTATATTTGTAAATGTGGGATGCATTTAAAAGTAAATACAATTTAAGTTTTTCATATTTCTTTAATTTCACCTACCCTATTTAAGTACGGGCAATGTGTCCAAACACTGCTGCAGAAAATACAATTTTAAAAGCTATACAAACAAAAAGCAAGCTTTCTGTCACATCTATCCATTGAAAGCAAAATTATACTATAACCATCCCAACGGTTGGGGCAACAATTCTTTGAAGTTTGCCCGCACCGAAAAACTGTCAGCAAACAGGTGGAAAGCAAACAAAGCTGCTAAAATGTTTACACAAGTCAAATTGTTAGCTGTAATGACCAATTCGAAAAGTCGATTAACAAAGTACCTGCACTTCCCTCTACCACATTTAGCCGCAATTACCTCAAACTACGGCTTGTTGTGTGTCATTCACTTTGACACCATTAGCGTGGCGACAGTTGTGAAAACTGTTGATCAAATGAAATGTCACCGATCTCTGACTGAGGAAGTAGATTTAATTTTTTAACAGGGTACCGTGTCGAATTCGTGGCGAATCCAAATGCATTCCACCCTGACTAAATTAAAATATTCTCATTAAGGACGACCCGAACAATGGCTGTCAGGTATAATTAAGCACTCTATATGCTTGTTCTGCTCGAAATGTTTTGTCTTGCTTCATTTTTTGTGTAGGGGAGGAGAGGCGGTTGGCGGTACATGTGATGTATTAATTTAGAGAAAACTAGCAGCAACCGCAGCAGCAGCAACAACGTTGCCGACAATGACATCGGACACAGCCACAGCCGCAGGAGGGGAGTAAAACTGTTTCACAGCTAAAAATGCTATTATGCGTTTGTATTAAAACGGACACATACACACACACACACACACCTAAACGGAGCCATGCACGAGGACGAACACGAGCAGCATAGCGAAACACGTGCTGGTAACAAACAAAGGTAACCAACATTCTAACATTAACAAGCACGTCGCATGCAAACTAACTGTACCATTGAACCAGAAATATCACTGATACGAATCATATGCGGCAGCACCAAAAACGCAGAGCATGCAGACGACATAGTTTGGAGTCCCACGCACACACAGGCGCATAAGCGCACACAAACATACACACACACACACAGAGTAATGTGTAAATTTGCGAGGGTTGCCCAACGAGTAACGTTCGTAGCTGGAGAATCAGACTGATCTAACAAGATTTGTATTACACATTTACCAACATTAACTGTTTGGTTGATTGGTTAGCTAACTTGTGACTACACGTAAGCCCGGCAGATAGATAACTTTGCACTGTTTACAAGTGCAACTTATCTAATTAAAGAAGCGACCCGCGCGTGTCCTTCATGCGTGCAGCTCTAGCTAAATAGTTAGCGAATTTAAGATACAGCAGCATCCTTTGTTGCTCTTGTATACAAATACGAGCGCACATTCACATTCACATACATCCACATACCTGTGCGCGATGCTGGCAAAAGTTAGTTACGAGCTCCAAACAATGATATTACGTAAAATATTTTGAAATTGCTGCTGTTACAGTCATGGGTGTGTTGTCTGTTCTCCGGCTGTGTGTGCGTGTGCTATGGGGGCGTGGCAGCGGTCTTGGGATTGCGGCCATGTGGCATGTGACAGCAAAGCGTTGCTGACTCCGCCCCTGCACCTTTGTCGTAATTGTGTGGCACATGACCCCGCCAGTGTGTCCCAGCTACAGTCTCATGTATGGCACCCTTTGGAGCAAGGCCAGCACAACGAGTGGGAGGTGCAATGCCAGCAATAACCACAATTTCAAATGGTGCTTGCTAAAGGTGGCCAGGCGGTGCCGTCGCCCCAGGTTGCAGAGGCGTCCTCTTAATGTCCTATCCCTACCCCCCCCACCTTGCCTTACCATAGTCTAAACGTAAGCTCATTACATTTTGGCTTTGTTTTGGACTAATTAAATTTGAATGACTATTTTCACTTAAAAAGTTTCTGCAAGAGCTGTTGTTGTTGCTGCTGTTTCTGTTGCTGCTGTTCCTATGGATTAAAAGGTGGAGGGCGGTACTGATATGAACGGCTGCCCGTGCTAAACTCTTGAGTAAGATATCAACAGAGGCCGAGCCCAACAACATAAGCACCCTCAACCCTTAGCATAAAATACCAAAGTGTCGCACGGTTGTCACACAAAATATTAGAAATAATACTTAACCATAGAATTGCACAGCTTTCTGGCCGCGGGAAAGGGGGTTAATTGTTTGGCAGGCGATGCCAAGTGCCAACACCCACACAACGGGCAAACAACTTTTTATTTCACTTCTGGTTTTTTGTACTCGTGGGGTTTGAAATGCCAACTGTGAAATTAGCAGCGGAGGCAAATGGCAACCGGAAACGTGCGGCAAACAGGATATAAGCAACGCTGACTGCAGCATCAACGCCAGTCGCAACAACAACAATAAGCGTACTTTGGTTTATTTTAAATCTGTCATCGAATTTATTCTTGTGACGTATATACATATTCTATAAACATATACAACTAGAAATCAACATTTACGTTATTTAAAGCGAATTAAAATTAAATTCTCCGCAGTCGCATTCGATTTTTGCTATTTCATGCGCATCGCTTGTTAAATAAATGGTTCCTGGGATAATAGATATTAATGAATTTTGCTCCATGCAACAAACATCCAACCAACAATGAAATGTATAATGCGAAAAAAGAAAAACAGAAAAAAAAAACAGCAACAAGCAAACTTCACATAAATAAATGAAAATAAAAATATATAAATAAATAACAACATATCAATGAGCTATGGCCCACGGGTATATGGGGGAAGCTTGATTTACAAAGGACACTTGGCTGTGGCATGCATATATTTAAAACTGATGAAATTAAATAAAATAAAATATATTGACGCACTGTGTTTGAAATTGCTTTTATATTTGTTTTTGTTGCTGTTGTTGTAAACTTTGTTTGCATTAAAAGTGATGGCCAAGCTGCAGCCTCATGAACCGCAACAAACCGCTCGAATCAATTAGTGCGAACAGATTTATAAACACGCAAACAAATTTAAGTAAATATGGGCATTCTGAAATTCCTCACACAATCATTTCAAAATTGATATATTGTATGTGCGCTTGAGCGTATGGCAGATGACTTTATAATTAAATATATACTTAAATTGATATTTTCTTTTCAATTTATTTGTTTTGTTCATCAGCTACATAATGGACTTAAAGCAAATAAAAAGCACCTACAACTTCGCACACAGCTAAAGGATATGATTGCCCAATATGCAATAGGAAATCACTGATATCATTGTGTTTGAATAATCTACCAGATGTAAAGTAGAAAGGCTTAAATAATATGAAAGCCGTCTTTATTTAATTTTTCAGTGGCTTATCACACGTATTACCAATTTCGTAAATACACAGTATTATTATGTAAATAAATAATTAATTATTACTCTTGACACTACTTCATTGCCTTATTAATTGTTCTTAAGAATAAATTTTAAAAATGTTGCACCCATTCACAGTTAACAATCTTTTTTGTGTTTAATTACAACACCTTCAGCTGCAGCCGCATTTGTTGGCTAGATTACAACAATGCTAGTTAACAATAATTCGAACCATGTAAAATCCAATAAAAGGCCATTGTAATTGGTTGGCAGTTGTAAAATTTTACAATAGTTTCCAGCTGTAGTGACTACATTTTGGCCAAGTTTGTTGTTTTTGACAAGCTAAAATAAACGCACATATGTGTGTGTGTTCATGGGTGTGAATGTGTGTGTGTGCAAATGTGTAAATTGGCGCACTAAATGCGTATTAACAGCTAGAATGCAATGTCCCCGGGCCTGATTATAATGAAATATGAACATTAACCGCATTAGTTTGAATATACAAGGAAACCACAAAAACTAATAGTAAACACACCCCCACACACCTACACACACACACACACACAAATGTATACATATATATGTATATATATGAATTTATATACAAACGCAAAGTGTTTTTGGGGGGCGTGGCGGTACGTATGTGTTTGAGATGATAGACAAACTCGCTCTGCACACAGTTTTCAACAAGAAAATTTAATAATGAAATTGAATTTACAATTATTTTTGTTTTGTTTACACACACACACAAACATGTGTGTACATAGACATATATAAGTACTTATGTACACACACAAACAAGAGCCCGTGCGTGGGCTGTGTGTGTGAGTGTGTGTGTGTGAATTGTTTTGAATGATGGAACGGAACTTCGTCAATATTTGATTTGCGTTAAGCGTTAAGTTGAGGGCCACATCAAAGCAGCTTTATACAGAGTAACAATGTGTGTCGCTGGCGGGTTATCGGAGCTGGTATGTCTAAATTGTAATTAAAAGCACTTTTGTTTGCATATAGTTGACGGCCAATTACATATCAATTAATGTTGAATTAAAGCTGCAACACACATACATATATAATGCAATTAACAGGCGGACCCAACACAAATGCTCCTCAGTTGTCTTGGAATAAAGCAATTCGATGCTCAATTAACGAGAGCAGTAAAATCTTAAGTAATTGCAATAAAACAGACTACCTGGAGTACATATTTTATAAAGTTACTCGCCGACATCTCGCTGCCAAGTAAATATGCCATAAAAATCAGCGCCAAGGCAGCCAAAGGCACTGCCGCCAGGATAAAGATGAGATCGTCGCCGACGAGGTAAGTCAGGCAGCACGACAGGGACAGGGTGGCAGTGGGAAGCCAGGACACCACCCTTATCGGCGCCCCAAATGAAGAGCTTTCACATGTCTGGCACATAAAAATGGAGCGCTGTTAAACGCACCATGGGGAATGGGGTGCGCGTCTTGGGTGTATTGGTCTCAGGTCGTAGGTGGGTGCGAGTGCCGCTTTGTGTGCGGTGTGGGTCTCGTTAAAATGTGGAGTGATGTGAACTGAGTTGAAGACGGCCAAGTTGTGCCAAAGTTATTTGGTGTCGGTGTCTAAAAACGGCAGCAGCACCAGGAACAGCAGCAGCAATAGCGACAGCAAAAGCAAAAATTGCTTATGTTTTCATAAAGTGAAGCGCAAACATTTTTTGACTGAAAAGCATAATAAAAACATAAACAACAAAAACAGCAGAAGCTCAGCGAAAACGACAACAACAACAACAACAACAACAGCAAGCACAGTACCGCTGAGAAGAAACGGAAAATTCTTTGCCTTGAACTCGAAGAGGCTGTAATCTGATTTTATTATAATTTTGATTTTGCTTTCTTTTCATAAATTTTATAACAAACTCGCAGCAAAGCACACCCACATAAAACAATGCAAAGCAAAAACCACCGTCGATAATAATAATCATAATAACAGAAACAACAAACAACAACAGCAACAACCAACTGAGCCTAACTTTTGGTGAGGGTGCGAAGGTTGCTTTAGTCTTATTTTTTTGTCAGTCGCCAAGCAGGCGTAAAATAATAAACGCGAAATAAAGTGGAAGCCCACAAAAAGGAAACCGCACACACACACGCACACACACTCGCACAGCAGTTAGCAGCACACAACATGTGTGTGCCTGTGTGTGGCGGAAAGCCAAAGTTACACGTGTTCCCAAAATGGCGCTCCTTGAGTCAGTTTCGGCCTCGTCCTTTGGCTGCTCGTCGAAGCGTTTACACTGATTTTCGCTTTCAGTCAATTTTAAAGACAACTTTAAGCCGCATAGCTAACCAGGGCAAAGCAACAACAATAGCAGCAGCAACACCAACAACAACAACACACAACACAAACAACAAAAATAACAAGAGCAGCCCATTTCCTTGCTGTTACATTTTTAATGAGATTAAAATAGGCTCACACAACACGACAGCGGCAACAACTTTCACACACTCGCACAACCGACACCCCCAACAAATACGCAAACACACACATACACACACGCTTAATATAGGTGCGTACTTAATGGCAATTTGGGGACTTGTGCTTGGATTTTTGTTTTTGTTTTTGTTTTTTTTTTTTTTGAAAGAATTCTTCTTGGCGCTTAGCCCCACCCTTGCTCAAAAAGGTTAAAGAGCTTTTGTGTTTTTGGCCATGTTGGTGGGATGCGCCGTTAGCAGCAAACCTCCTCGGCCACTCATTAATCTACAAGGCATTAATTTCTCACCGCAAAATCCAATCTAAATTGCATAAATCAACAAGCCGTAACGAAGGATGTACACGACGTGGCGCCACCCACCCGTAATTGGGTCACTTGTATGCGAAAAACCAGCGAACTGTTGCATGTAGAGACTACATGGCATGCATATGTATATGTACGTAGGCGCCCCGGCTGGCGGCTGGCAAAATGCGATGCAATCTCGCAGCTACTTTGTCAAGCAGCAGCTGCTACAATAACAGCGCCCATTGCTGTCGCAATCCTCGTGCAATCCTCGCTGCAGTTACAACAATCAGGACTCCAGATGCAATTCGATGTGCCGCGTCGATTGTGCCTGTGTTCTGTGCCCTGTGCCTGCCAGATTTGTGCGGCCTAATTAATTAATTGAAATTCATGAATTGCACATGCGACTGCCACTTGAAGTATGACGTAAGCTCCGTGGCAGGCAGCATCTCTCGAGGCGCTCAGATCGCTTCGGGCGTGCAGCGTTGCCGCATATTAATTCCAATCAAACCTCAACGAGCAGCTCCCACTTTGTCAGCGACCCCGCCCCCCTACCCTTGACTGGCGACCCATTAACGTTTAAAACTAAAGTGTACAAGCAGATGGGCATATGAAAGGAAAGCTAAGCGAAAGCCGCTTAGGCACTGAGGCGTGTTTTAATTTATTAATGGGAATTTATCGAATAGCGACAGTATCACATTTTATTGCCTGCACTCCCCCCTCCAGCACACACACACACACACACACACACATGCTAGATTTCAAATAAAAAACAACTCAAATCCAATCCTCCATTTGACCTACTACTATTCGAGTCTCAGCTTCATCTGTGGTTTATCTATGCGTCGCGTAATTTTGATTATTAAGTGGCACTCAATTTAGTAGGCGTGCGCATTGATTTTTCCCAAATCGACAAAATATTGAAATTGACGGCATACCCCGCTCAGCCAGCTGAGGTTGGTAATCAAAATTGAAATAGAAATGAACAGGTTCAGCAGTTGGATATCTGGTTTTCTATTAGCCAGTGGCCATTAGGGAAATGCCAGTAGCTGAATGCCTATCGATTAGGAAATTCGTGATATATTTCTATCACTTAAGTAAGCGAAAGGTTTTTTGTTTATCGGCGACAGGCAACACAAACAGCATGAAACTTGTTTGCCAGTGTAAACAATTCAACATATTCCAGCTCTAAATTAAAACAGTCGACTAAAAAACAACAGTAGAGAATACTTTTTTATATTATATTACAAACAACAAATTAAAAATATTTCTTTAAAATATAAAAAATTTCTCTTCCAGAATTTTAAAATTAATTGAACAAATGAAAATGCAAATACGCAAGAGAATTAAAAAATATGAAATACGTAACTATTCGACGCAGTGTTCTAGTATAATCTATTTATGAACTCAATATTTGGTTCTATTGCAATTTAACTTTTTCAATATGTTTACCCCAAGTGGACAGACCATCCAGTTAACTTGGCAAACGTTGGCCTAATCAGTGGAAAATGTTTTCCAAACATTGCGGAGCGCTTTACCCGACGTTTGTACGTAGTGGTAATGTTGGGAGCCCAAGCAAACTTTAACAACAAGATAAACAAGCGCACCGCAACAATAACAACATCTGAATGGCACAGCCGCCCGCCCACTGGGTGCCGTTTCGAACTTGGCTCTCTACGTGCGCTCTTCGCCTGTTAACAGAGCGAATATCGTAAGTTTCGAACTGGCGAACCGAATGGGCAGCAGGTTTAAGAGCACGCCAAGTTTAAGAGCGACGCAAAGAGCGAGTTCGAAAGTGCGCTGGTGAGCGCGGCGTGGGAGTTGTTGTTGCTGCAGTTGTTATTGCCATCCTCGTCGCTATCGTCGTTGTCATTATGTTCGAAAGTCACGAACATCGCAGTCGAATCCAAAAATGTCTGTATGTCCCAACATACGTGTGAGTGAGTATAACAGTGTGTGTGTGTGAGAGGGGCTCGTGTGTCGGCATGTGCAAAAATCGCGGATGTAGATGTAGGCCAATGGGTAGTCGACGACGACTACAAGTATACGAGCAAGCAAGCAAAGGACTACAAAGCCGACAGCAGTGAGAGAAAGAAAGAGAAAGAGGCAGCCAGCGCGGCATTGTATGCCACACAAATGTTGAATAGTTGCGGAAGGTTATGAATTTCCGTGAGAAATTACTACAAGTAATATGTGAGTGCTATATGCGCATACATGTACATATGTATATATGCAGCCATCGCGATTATGTGAGTATGTATGTCTATGTATATGTACATATATGCATGTACGTTTGTTTGCCTGATTGTGAACACGGCTCCTGTTTTAGCTCAGTCGGAGCTGGAATTTGAATTGGTATAGGGATTGGGCTTATGCATGGCCTGTTCGCTCGTGTGTGACCACGTGAAAGTCGGAGGCGTTGTTTCCATTCCTTCCCGCAGCCCCTCGACTCTCGCCGTGCTAGTGGCGTCGTGCGGCAGCCTGTGTGTACTCATGTGTGCATGCTGATAACAATGTTGCACTTGCTAATGCATTAATTTTAATGCATTTTGGTGTAGCAGCCCCTCGCTGGGCCGTTTAAATTTCCGATGCTCCCACAGGACACAAGTTCCAGTTACAGTTCACTTAATTATGTGAATTGCCGTTGAGCTACTCTGCAGCAGCAACTCACAAAAGGCCAAAAGTCAGAGCCAAGTCTTGAGCTATCCATCTTAGCAGTAAGGTGCTTGTACTTATTTCTATCCCTATCCCTATCTTTATCCCGCTTGCTATTCTTATCTATCGCCTTTTGCATGGCTTATGATCAAAACTCTGGCAAAGTGTCGTCCTCATCATTATCGCTTTTGTTTCAAGCTGCTGCTGCTGCTGCTGCTGTTGCTGCTGCTGCTGCTGACGCTTCTGCCCGCAGCGAAAAAGGCATGGAAGAAATCCTTTGGTCCTTTGGCGCCGGCCTGACACTTTTCTGACATTGTGCAAATGAATAATTGTGCTTTTCTTTGCCGGCAGTGCAGCCCGCCCATGCCACAGCTACACAACTACGCAGCTACAGCTACAGCTACAGCTACAGCCGCAGCGACAGTCACAGCCCGACCACAACAACTGCACATCCGTTCCACATCGTTCGCTCAATGTCTCATCATCATCGTCGCCGTCGTAGTTGTCGTCAGCCTCGTTGCTCATTCTCTCATCATCATCATCGTCATTTTCCCCATCGTCATCAGCATCAACATCATCATCATCATTCGTATTCGCATCCGCATGAGACTCGACCAGCCCGGCCTGTCCTGTCCTGCTCCGAACTGGCCCGTCCGACCACAGCCAAACAAGCAGCTAAACAGTCGCTTAGGCAGCCTGACTACTGACCCCTTTTCAATGGGCATCCGCTGGATGCGGCTGCGGGTAGAGCTGGACACTGCCATCCTCTATTCTACACTGTTTGCCCATTCATTTTGTTTCTGTTTGCGCTTTGATTGACGGAGCTACGCTGAGTTGAGCTGGGCTGAGCTCGGCGCTGAAGCTGAAGCTGACGCTTTTGCTGCTGCTGACGCTTTTGCTGCCGCTGCTGCTCCAACTCCTGCCGCTGCTGCCGTTGCATGTCCTTGCGCTTGTCCTTTCGCAGGCCAATGCCATTGCGCTTTCCCAGCGTTATTAATGATTTCTCCAAAGTTTCGCTACATTTTATGCTACATCTTCTGCCCGGCTGGCCCCGGATACTCGTGTTGTTTATTCTTGTTGCCGTTGCTGCTGCTGTTTCTGCTCTTGTTGTTGTTGTTGGCATATTGTTGATTGTTCTTTTATCTCGTCTCTGTCAATTCGCTGCGTTATATTGCTGCGTTCCATTTGACTTTGGGTTTTGAATTTCCGCCAGCTCCCATGGGCAGCCTCCACTATTGCTGCGACTGTAACTGTACCGTTCCCCCGGATCCGTTTACCACTAACGCTTTACGTTTAACTGCCGGGTTTCGGGTTGCCAACGCATCTGGTTGATGCTCACCAGCTTTTTGCAGTTGTGTCTTTCTGCTTACTTGCCATTTTCCCTCAGATAAATACTTGTCAATCAGTTATTAATTGCTTTTCAAATTTTATTGAATTTTTGGATGCGGTTGGCAGTTGGACAGTACCGTTATTACCATCATTCTGATTGACAGGCAAATATCGAAGTTTCAGCTGTTCTGCTATCCGGCACTGCTCCCCAGGCTAATTAACCCAGAATATTGTCATAGCCACAACAAGCAATGTAAATGCAATTGCCCCCAAAAGTCAATTAGTCGAATGAGAAATCTATTTCTTGGTCTTAATGTGGAATGGAAGCCAAGAAAATCCTTTGCTGCAGTGTACAATGCAAATTTCCTGTCGATATCATTATACTCTTTCTATTGACTTTCAATGGGTTCAGGATATAATCATAATACAGATACTTCATGCTGGAAAAGAAAATGAATACAAAGCGAAAATTACAAAAATATATATAGAGTTTAATAAATTATAAAACACTTTGTAGACGTAAAAACAATATTTGATATACATATCAAATTTTAATAGAGTTTAATAATTTGCAATTTGCCGACTGAGCTTTATGCTTGCCGTGAAAGCCTTTCCTTTCAATTTTGATGGGAACGTTAATTGCATTTCTTGGCCGTCTAATAGACGATGACAATTGCCTTGTCTCAGCTGGTGCAGAAAAAAGACGAGTACAATTAACACCAAGTGTGGCAAAGACAATGAAGGATATATGTATGCGCATTCATTTACACATCGGGAGTGAGTGTGATGCATTAGAGATAGCGGTGTGCGCCAAAGGTGTGTGACCACACAACTACATAGCATAGTTCACACACACACACACACACACACACACACACACACACACACACACATACAGTCTTTCATAAGAAGCCAACTGTGGAACAGGGAAATGCAATTAGAAAATAGATGTGGCCAGTGGATGCTCTTGATGTTGCTGAAATACGTGAATGGAACCACATAGACCACACACCGACCACAATGCGTTCTATAGTTGAACTGGGTGCACTCTCCATTTCATTAAATGCGCTCCAATGTTTATTAAAATGCATGAAATAGTTTTAAAAACAATGCAGAGGTCGGCTGAGCACTTTGTTGCTGTCATGTTTATGAGACAGCTGCTGCGGCAGCAACATCGCCAGCAACAACAGTATTTAATGCCAGCAACAATAACAACAAACACACATCTGAAAGTAATTGACTCTGCGCCTTACCAGCTATCCAATTGCTATGGCTATAGTCAAGCTGCTGGCCACAGACTCCCAAAGAGATATATACTCATAGATAGCGACGACGACCAGCGGCAGCATCTGCGACTGCGACTGCGACTGCGACTGCAGTCTTTGGTTTAGTTGACTGTTTTGGTTTACTTTAGTTCTGCATTGCTGGCTCGCAACATGTGCATATTCATTGTTGTTTTTGTTGCTGTTGTTGCCGTTGTTGCTGTTCGCGCATCTGGCAACATCTTGTTGAGCTGTCAAAATATGCTTGTTAACAACATTTGTTGCACCGCACCAACAGCCCCAACAGCTTGAACAGCAACAATATGCTGAGACCCGGCCATGCATTAGACTAAACATGTTTACAAGACATCAGCAACTTTTTAGAGTGCAGGCTGCTTTTAGAAGCTGCTTTCCATTTAAATTCTGACAGCAACAATTTTTCCATTTGTGCTTTTATTTTGTTCATATTTTTATTTTCTTCTTTTTTTTTCAACTTAGTTAAAAGGCGACAAAAATAATCAGAGAAATTGCCGTTGTTTTTTCTATTTAGCTGGCATGTTGTTCAACTTTATCGCATGGTAAACTTTCCATAAATAGCCAAACCCAGTTCAGACTATGCAAAAGATATGTGTGTGAGCAGCCGCCTTCGGCGTGCGTTTGTCTAATAGATCAGCATCAGCATCAGCAACAGCAGCAAAAGCAGCAACAGCAGCGACTCAAATGTGCTTTTAGCCCATTTATCATCTGGACGCTGTCTGCAATTTCAGCGACTGGGCGGCGGCGTTCATGTTGCTGCAACAACGGCAGCGCGCGCGCCGGTTCTGCCTCTGCTGCTGCCACATCCTAAGCATGAAATTCGAGCGACGTGCGCGCACAAGGTGTCTGCATTTCAACGCCCCAGACTCGCAATGAGACCCCACGGTACAAGAACTGAAACCTGGACTAACCGCTAATATTGCAGGCAGCAGATTGTTGGCCAGCTTGGCTTTTGCTTCATTTACACTGAAATTATTCAGCATAAATCATTTTAATGTTGCGTGATTTTTGGACGGCCATTTAGCGGCCCCCAAATGTCACTTAAAATCTGACACATTAAAAACACAACAGACGGCAGCAGAACGAGGGTTAATTCACGAGTTTCAGTGACACACGAGACATTACGAGCGTACAAAAACCTTACTGAAAAGCTTACACAATATATTTTAATTATAAATTATAAACACATGAATAACTGTCAAACTTTAGTTTGAAATGAAAAAATGTATATTAATAGTATTTATTCGTTTGTTGCAAAACTTATATTAAAATGCCCATTTTCATTTATTATAATTTGCATTACATTTCAAGCAAATCTCAAGGATTTTTATAAAAGTTAAAGTTTAAAATGTGCTTTTAATGCCATTATATATGTCGATTCGGTTGTCGTGGCAGCTGTTGGCTGACGAGACAGCAAAAAGCGCTTAGTACATAATGCGAGCACACATTATAATTGCAGACGATGTGGCATCATCACATAAAATTTTGGCCACGCTTTAAGCCATCAGACAGTTAAAATTATGCAGATCAAAGCACGCGTTTATAACAACACACAAGCTCATACCGCACACACACACACACATACAAATATTTAGTATACATAGATACATATTTAAGACATATATCTCACACAGATGTGCTTTGAAGTTCCTCTGCTTGATTTACATTCATTTTAGCTTTGAGTTGGCATTCGCAGGAATCACATCTTTTAGTTCGCAGCACAAATGATACTTTGTTGTCGTTTGTTGTGGTTGATTGTTGTTGTTGTTGTTGTTGTCGTCGTTGTCGTTGTTGAGGTTGGGAGCAGATAAGTACGCATGCATGTATAAAAATTTCATTAGTATTAGCATCATAAGATTGTTATTGTTGCCAGACAGTTTTATATCGGCCTGATATGCGACTGTCAGGCTAATGGCTCCTGCAACTTACGCCATCAACTTTGGGCCTGCAGCGAGATCTTTGCAGGAAACGCATTATGTGGGGCGGCATGTGTTCCTTGTACATGGCATATTGGCGCAGTACAAAACGGCAGGCGCTAAAGTGCACACATTGGCCAACGTTTTTGTCGGGTGTCTGGCAGCTGGGTTCTGCCGGCAGATGCCGCATAAACAACATATACATAGATGTAAAAAGTATGTATAGATTGGTATAAAAGTATATATACATATATATATATTGTGTATGCGTGTGTGTGTGTGTGTGTGTGTGTGTTAGCCATAATCAATGGCTGGCTTACGTGTGTGGCACAAAGTTGGCAACAAGATGACGGGCAAGAACAAGCAGAAGCCGTAGTAGAAGAAAATCAATCGAAATGTGC
Source organism: Drosophila micromelanica (assembly GCA_004143825.1). Taxonomy (NCBI): domain Eukaryota; kingdom Metazoa; phylum Arthropoda; class Insecta; order Diptera; family Drosophilidae; genus Drosophila; species Drosophila micromelanica. Next base: position 39,045 of record SCDY01000046.1, on the reverse strand, counting down.
GCCGCATTTTGAATTTAAAAAAAATTTGAAATTTGAAAACAGCCGCCGCCAGCAACGTTGATGAAGTATTAAAGTCGCGTTAAAGTCTTATACGCTTTAAGCGGCCACAACTCAGACTGACGCGGAAACCGAAGCTGGGCAACAGATTGTTGCTCAAGTAAACAGCTTGGGCGCTTGGGCAACTTTTGATAAGCGGGCAAGCGTGCGAGCGAGACGGCGAAATAGCGAGCGAGCGAGCGAGCGAGCGGAGGCAGCGCTTATCAGCGATGTGCAAAACAAGAGGCCAAAAAAATATGTACATAATATGTAAACAAACACACACACTGATAAAATTAACTGTACACATAAGTAGCTGTATAGCTATATAGCTTTAGCCATAAACACATGTTTAGCCGGCGCATACCAGTAAGAACCTACGCTGTGCTCTGGGGCTTGCAACACAGTCTGGTGGCTTCCTTCTGACTGCCTGGGTGGGTGAGCGTTTGAAAAGGCAACGCAAGGCCAAATGGAAATTTATTATACATCTATGTAGATTTATTGCAAAGTCGAAAATTAATTCAAAGCGTGTGGAAAGTAACAGCTGTGCAAGGAATTGACTCGATGCCGCCTTTGTGGGGTATTTGTTGATAAAATTAGCCAAGCTATTGCCTATAACAGCAAGCGGCCAGAACATTTTAAACATAACTGTGCACCCTCAATTAAATTAATATTAGTGTAAGCTTAAGATGCTTCTAGCCACAGCTGGATTCTCCATCCGATAACAGTTGCTTGCTTAAACTTAAATATACGTATTCAATCATGTGCCAAACGTGTGCAACCGACCAAAATTAAATATGAAATGAAAACTGCAATTGCTTCGCAAAACTTCATTAGCAAATGTATTGAATTTTGCATCATTTGACTTAGTAAGGAATCCATTTTGGCTTTTAACATGTAATTATGCTTTCTCAATTTCTGCTCCTTTTTACGAGAAAAATAATGAAATCAGAATAATATTGGATTTTCACTTTACATATGCATGCATGAATTCATGTGTGTGTGTGTGTGTGTGTGTGTAGTTTCCCTGCAGAAATTTTAATAAAAATGTAAATTTTTTTCGTATTTAGCCTAAGGAGTTTCTGGCACATGCAAAACCAATAAAAATATATTGCTCGTTATGAACTTGGCGGCAGTTTTGAAAAGCTGTGCAATTTCCAAGCGCTCAAAAGGTGCGCATGAAGTTTGGCAATATCGTTTTCGTTATTATTGGTTAGTTGTGCCCCTTAATATCATGTCAATTTTCAGACTTAAAGTGCCAAGCAAGTTTGCTACTGGGATGCTTTCAGCGTTGAGACACTGTTATCGCAAATTTTTTTTAAGAATATAAGCTGTTAAGAAAAGTTTCCATATTTGTGCAGACGCAGTGAAGCCATTTTACAAGGTATTATTCCGTTTATTAATGTTATTTAGGAATATTATTGTATATTTAATATTATTGCATATGTACATTGTGCATAAAACTCTCACTTTTAAATGCTTAGTTCCAAATCAATTTAAGCTGTTTTTAACACCTATGGGAGCCCGTAACTTTCTATAAAATACTTACGTGCATGTTGACGAAATGATGACTGATTTAATGGACATCGAACCATTATCGAACACATTGCGAAATACAGTAAAGTGATGAAAGACGCATTGTTTGCTCATAAAAGCGGCACATCATTAAATCCACAGTCCGCACGAGTGTCCCCCACCGAAAATGACAGCCTGCTAAGGCTAGCTTGGTAATGCCACTCGGATCATCCTCTCGCCCGGCCCATTTCGATTCACATATGTAAACGTTTAAGTACGATATTTAGATATGTGTACAAAACATGCCGGAACCGAAGCATAAAAACCGAAATGCGCATAATAAAAAGTCATCATCATAGACATATAGAGGGCCATGTGCCCCGTCCCAGCAACGTTCCATCGTCATGGTTCCAGCCCTTTTACAGATGTGCGATAAAACAACGCCCGGCAACAAAGGGAGTCGAAAATATGAGAAACAAAGCATAAAATAAAACACTTCGAACTTCAAGTTGACAATTTGAAGACGTCAATAAAATTTCAAAAGCAGCTCGATGTCAATTCTGCTGCTGCTGCTGTTGTTGTTGTTGTTGCATGCGTTTTCACTTTTGTCGTTTTTCCCAATAAAAATTCTTTAGAAATCATTTAGAAAACGCATGCATGCACATCATGTGCACCCACGTCCCCTCGTAGCGCCCGCACATTCTAGCAGATAGATAAAACGCGTGTCAGACACGACATTGCCATGGATCATGTGTCAAATTGTGACTTGCACTTGCAACACCACTAGCAGCAGCAGCAGCAGCAATAGTATCAGTGTCAGCAGCAACTGCAACAGCAACTAGTAACCAGTTGGCAGATACCTGGAGCAGGATTCGAAGCCAGATGCAACACTCAAAGACGTGAAGAAGACGACACTCCAGTGCTCAGCTCGAGGCGACAGCAAACGGCACACGCAAATGCACTTTTTGATTGCCTTTGGCTGCTCTTATCTGTCTTTGGCTGTTTTTCTTATGAATACCAAAGTGTAACAGCGACTGGAGTCACACAATCAGACTTGGATTGTTGTTGCATTGTCGTTTTATTTGATGTTCGGGTAAAAGCTTTTATCAAAAATCGTATTGCATGCAAATTAGATTCCCTCGTACTTACAACGATGCTACGAATATCGCTTTGAGCTGCAATCTAAAAAAATATACACGTTGCCTTTTATATGATGATGCCATTGTCGTTGATGCTGCTCTGCAGTTGTCTCTTCCACAACGGCTGATGCAGCTGCTGCTTCTGCTGCTGCGGGCCTGCTGATAAAGACACCGACGACAAAGCTGCCAAACGCTGATGATTCAGACATTGCATCCAAAGCTTACGACCAAATTGTTGTTGCTGCTGCTGCGCTTTGGTCTTTTGTCGCAGGTCTCAATTGACTTGATAAACTTCTTCCTACAATTTTTTTCAATTCTATAGTACGCTTTTGCTTGTTAACGTCAACTGACTACACACACACATCCGCACGCACACGTACACAAAGGGGAAATGCAGGCGTAAAATGAGTTCGCTTTTTCTTTGGACTCTATCGAGCACGTCTTATCTGTAGTCGCATACGTATATGGCCCATGACAGCGGAGGCTGAGACTCAGGCTGAGCAGGCCCTGGCAGCGTAACGCCGGCTTAAACACACTCGAATGCATTTCCATTTCATGGCTATGGCTTCATTGCCGCCAAACGTCGTCGACGTCGTCGACGTCGTCGACGTCTGCCGCTTTGTCTGGTGGCTATGCGCCAACTTGCCATAGAAATGGAAAAAAAGAACCAAGCACCGACGCCGCAGTCGCAGTCGCAGTCGCTGCTGTTGGTGTTATAGCGTTCATCGAAGCTTAAGGTGTATAAATCACACACAATGCGGTCTTTTGTAGTTTCAGGCGACACTCACACACACTGACATAGCACGGATGCTGCAGTGAAAAAGTGCGCAGCATTTAAGTTTTTTTGGATCTAAATTATTGCCCTGTCGTTCCGCTTTAAAGCTGCACTCGGTGTTTGGGCCAGCTGTTCACAGTTTCCGCTTAGCATTTAAATAATAATAGAATTATAATTTATTTTTAACAATTTGTCGCACTGTTTGTAATCATTTGTTAACTGTCAAAGATTAAGGCGCTGCACTGAGAAGGCGTCTAAGCCGCTTAACACAATACCAAATACACAAAAAAAAAATAAAAGCAACTTCAGAAAATTCATAATACCTTATAAACGGCAGCCACTTGAGTTACGGCCCACACCAGTCCCGGTCAAAATGTCTTGTGATGAATAGCCCAAAATATTTAAGAGCTATATTTAAAATCAAATAAACACATCTGCCAACAATCAAATGCTTGCCGTACTGTAAATTGAGCTTAGTTTCGGTTTATTTAAGACTCGGCCAACATCGGCAGCCAAATGAAAGTGCAGGCAACTGCAAAGCGACCCACTCAAGTGCAAGTTCAGCGCCAGCTTCTGGCAAGCAGCTTAGCTTGGATTGCATTCGAATTTGTTTATGGCCAACAGCAACTTCATAGTTGCATAGCGTGAATGATGTGGTATGACGGCATGGTATAAGATATTAGGCGGTGGGGATAGAAACTGTTTGGCGCTATGGCGCCATAGAAACAAATTTGTACACATGTTTCTGTCGTTTTATGGAATTATGTGCAACGCAAACGACAAACGAAATAAAATCATTTTCCTGCTTCATAGACCGAACATACTTTTTCCACAACATTTGCCCCGGCAATGTACTGTGGGCGGAAAACCCCATAATTTGGACAAAAAAACGAATTAACATTTTAATTACTATATATAATTCATTCTCTATATAATTCTGAAATACTTATTAAAATATGCGAGAGAAATAAAAGCAGCCAATAATGTTAAGACGGTTTTGAGCTATACGCAGCCACTGATATTTTGACATAAATTGGCACACAAATAAATAAAAGACAGACCAAATATAAACTGTTATACCTTTCAAAACAGAGCTAAATTATTCTCAGTTTGGCCTAAATTAAATAAAATATGCATCGTTTGCTTATACAATTAGTTTTAATATTTTGGCAAGGACATGCGAACATAGAAAAATACAGGATGTGTGCATTACTAATTCGCATATCAAAATATTAACAAGAACTTGAAATGGTGTGTAAAATGAATTTAAGAGCCAACTGTCGATAGAAATTAGGTAAAAGTTCTCAAAGTGTACGTGCTTCGTTCCATGTTATAATAAATCAGGCTATTAAAGTATTATTTCACAATCAGAGGCAGAGTTCAAAAGGTTACAGAACTTCTGGTTGCCGAACATCAATTCCCATCCATTGTGCAGTGGATCCGTTGCCGCGGGTCCAAGTCTGTTTATCGTTTATTTCAGCAATGACAGGTGCAGCTGCCAGTGGCATACAATCGAAATATATCTATATATCTATAAGTTCTGCTGGCAGTGCGTGCGCTTGCCGTTTGTTTATGGAATTTGAACTTTTAGCTGGCCCAAATATGCGAATGCCACCCTGACTGGCTGCCTAACTGACTGACTGACTGACTAACAGACTGGAAGACAGACTAGCTGTCTAAACGAACGCCTCAGCCGCTCACTTAGTCGAGCAGCTGGCGCTCAAGTTGTTGTGATTGTGATGCTGACTGGAGCACGTTGTTTACGAGTATGTTGTTAAATGCAAAAATGATTTCCTATCAAAACAAACAAACAAACAAATACCGAGGCGCACGTAGCAAATGCGCCGCTCGAGTTTTTGGTTTAAAATGCAATAACCAATCAAATAAATTGCCAAACAAAATGATTCAAGCATTAAGCCAACGCGTTGTCGCTATTTGTATTCTTGTTGTTGTTTTTTTTTTTCTGCAGTTCCTTTGTTGTTGATTTTATTTTTGTGATTTTGTCGCAAATGTGTCTCATTATTGCGTGATATTTATTTAGGTTATGACTTAAGTTGTGTCACGTTCGCTTGAATTTATATCCAATATGTTGGACATCCGTCGCACCAACGCCAAAACCAAAAATTCACGGCCAGTTCCAGTTCCAAACAGACAAATACAGAAAATTATGCCCACAGATCTAGCAGTTGATATCTCTGCTCTATGTTTGCTGTCTCGGTGGACCTCAATTTATGTGTGTAGAAAATTTATATGCAAATATTTAATGCACGTCGTGCGCATTGCATTCCACAGTCACAACCATCGCCATCGCCTTCGCCACGGCATACCACTAATTGGGCCCAGCGGTTCGCCATCGTGATCGCATTTAAATGTGCTGATCAATTTGGTTAAATGTTAATAGCGCCCTGGGCGAGGCAGACTCGAGGCTCGGTGCGGGTCATGCTGGTTTACCTTTGGCGCTTGGGGCAAACGATTTCATTTCACATTTCACTTGTGAGCATTAAAGATATATGACAGACATAAACTGAAATTAGCTGCCAATTTAAGATGCTGCTTTTGTTTCAGTTCTGCTCTTCAAGTTGCATGTGAATTGTTTTAAATTTATTTGGCGGCATTAAGCCATATAAAGACAAGCACCATAAAATACTGAGACGAATAATACAATAAGCTATCACCCTGCGCCGACAACGACTCCAACTCCATCTCCGACAACAGTAATCAAATCAAATTTGTTTGGCTCAGTAAGTTTGTTTTTTATTTGCTTTTTTCGGTGCAGCCTAAAAGTATGCCACACATTTTTTACAACTGCTTAAGCTTTGCACCCAAATCCGCTGCACTTTTTCATTGGCTTTAAGTTTTTCGTCTATGTCTAAACTTATTATCATTCTGGCTATTTATTTTATAGCTCTCACAAATACACACTCACACAGGCACACATATACCGAACGTTGGCTACAATTGTTTTCACATGCAAATGCTTCGCCCCAACCCGCCCCTCACTGACAAACATTTATATGCAAATAGATCGCATGCGTCCCGCAGCTGCCTTTGCTTGTGCTCCCATTGCGAGACACACTCAAAAAGAGATTTCCACTAAAAGACAAATGTTACAATATTACGGGGCACTCACTGAGCGGGAGCGTACCTTGAGTGGCTGCTGCAAATGCTGGAGGGCTTGTCCTTGCCTGACTGCCTGCCTGCGTGCCTGCCAATGTCCCTGCTCCTAATGCTGCTGGTGCTGCTCCTGCTCCTGGATGCTTGTCTGCGCTGCTACGCGCTCAAGTGGCAAAAAAATCGCTGAAGTCGCAAAAATTATTGCAGTTGGCAACTTGAAGCTGACATTTCACACTCACACACACACACACATACAAACACACACAAATAAAGTGCGCGTGCGATAAAAGTAAAGTGACAGCAAAAACAATTGCAAACTTGGGCAATTAATTAAGTGAAAAGTGCGCATTCCTCTGACGCAGCATTAGAAATTGAGTTGGCACCTTCCATGTTGAGAGTTGAAGTCCCAATCCAAATCCAAATCCAAAGCAAACACAAGCCCAATGTTCTCACACGTGTTGTCATTTAAATATTTAAATATGCTGCTGGCAGCAGCGGCGCCGACAACGGCAGCAGTTGCTGCTGCTTGAAGTTTTGCATGTTCTGCTGTCTGTGTTAAACCAAAAACCAAACTGCTGCCCTAACAGCTTCAGCCTTAGCTACTGCTACTGCGTGGAGCAACGCGCACCAAACACCAAAAATCATATCACACACAAACAAGCACACGCACACACCACACGACCACTTAGCGACAAGATTTTTTATTCTTGAAGTTTTTTTTCATTTCCTTGCAAGCGTCGTCTTCTTTTATCAGACAAACTAAGCGCAAAATTAGTTTTTGAACTTTTTAAATTGGTTTATTTCATGGAGTTTTGATTTTTAGCACATTGCGTAACGAGCCTGAGAACTGCGCGCTCCTAATTGGCTCTCCCCATTCTCCATCAGGGAGCGCAGCTCTGCCGATGGCAGCGACTGCAACTTGCTTAGCGCCTTCATTAGCCATGATAGTATGTGTGAGAGCGCATGTAGGCTTGTGTGTGTCTGTAAATAACTACTCAATTTGCCAGGCGACTTAAGGCGAAATCGTTTTTCCAACATCTTTGGGTACACAAATTTGCAATTATTGTAATATGTATGGGCGACACCCGTTCTGGCACGCGGTCCCTACACTTACCTTATACTTCCTACCTTTTTTTGTCGCTAAATATACATATATAAATAAACCCATGTATGTGTATGTGTGTGCAGGTCAGTATATACCAGTAGGCTATGGGATAACGGTGCAGCGACTTGCCCATGCCATGAGCTCTTAATACCTTATAATTTGCTGTGAGTCGCTTGCTTTCATAAAATATACTTTATGAACAATAATTCATATGCGCGTGTGTGTGCGGAAAGTGCATAAAAATCAATTTTTGCACATGAAACAACAGTGAAAAAAGCTGGCAAGGCGGCGAAATAAAACAACAGCAACAAAGTCGCGTATACGACAATGGCAACAACGACAACAACAACAATGCCAACAGCAACTACGACAGCGGCAACGACAACGACGTTGCATACTCCTCAGATGACAAGCAATGGTCGCTAAAGGGAAGTTGGGAGACGGGTAGGTGCAAAATAGCTCTCTCACATAACCCCCTTACAGCATATACTACTTGAAACTGATTACATGCACAATTTTGCCCCGCTCTTTGTTCGGCAACGGCGGTGGCAACGCCAGTGCCAGGACATGGCCGCAGCAATTGTAACCCGCATCTGCCTGTGTATTGGTATTTGTATATGAACATATATAAATACTTCAATGTGTGTGTACCATATATTGTTATATGTTCCTGCGGTCGACTCTGCTGCGCTGGCTGGCTCTGATTGCTGTTTCCTTTCTCTTGTTACTGGTAGTCCCCCTGTATGCAATTATTTCAACAAATTTAAACCTCAGCGAAATAATAAACAATTCGTTTTCAGATTAAAATGCAATTTTCATAACTTTTTGTGCAAGGCACTCCCACTCCGTCTTCTCATCTTTCACCCCGCCAGCCGCAATTACTACTTATTTTATTTATTACGTAAGCCGGTGCATTAATTTTTCACAGCCATTTTGTATTTTTCTTATTTTTGTTGTTATTTTCTTCGGTCAAGAGTGGGTTGGCATTTATCATATATTTCACAAATTTACTTATATATTTAAATGCTTTATAGATATGAGTAGACCATTTGCCTGATTTAAACTACTTTTGTTTCGCGCTGAAAGGCCTTCCATCAATTCAGAAAAAGTAAACCAGCCAACGGGAATAACACTAGACAACAAAATGGAAATATCGAAATATTATATACATTTATTTCAAACTTTCTTAATAATTTATTTTCTTACTCTTCGGTTTTAACCACATTCAGCAAATATAGTGACTTTATTGTTTAATAAATATTGTTGTAGGCCAGTGTAATCAGCATAAAAAAGGATTTCATTAAGCTGCGATTAAATTAATTCATTAAGAATGCCAGGCAAAGTGGTAACACCTTTCTCAGCTTATGGATGAATATGAAATATACAGCTCTGGGCGGATTCGTTCATTTGACAGCTCTGTGCCAATACCAACATGATGTGTGATCAATTCAGCTGGAAGGGTAAGATGGAGGCGAAATTGGCCAGGTGTCGGTGACACATTATGCCTTGCATATTTTAAGGCCATGTGGCGTCCATTCGAAATGTCATTTTAATGGCTGTTGGTTAGCTAATTGAGCTTGCGATTAGCAAGTGAATGCCAAATGAGCATTGGGCGATGAAAGATTAGTCCACCGAGCATCGGACACCATCGAGCGACAGCTGAGCCCGACAGCTATTTAAACATGCAGCTCAGCAGAAACCTGTCGATTTGCATTGAAATCTGCGATGCTGTGACAGCATGTCAGATTTTCATCTAGAGCTTTAAGTATGTGCATGAGTTTCATTCACAAGAGTGGCTTTAAAGTCATTCGAAAGGGCAAAGACCGAACATTTATTGTCATGGCTTTCTGCTATGATAATGTGATATACGTCAACGTCAATTGGATTGGATGCTTTGAAAGCCAATAAGCTGATATTCTGTGGGGACCCACCCACAATTGAGCATGATTTATTGCCGGAAAAAACAAAAACACCCCTTGACTTAAGCTTGTAAATGTACTGTGAGGACTGTCTTCGATAACTGGAAAGCTGGCTAAAGTCAATCATAGCCAGCATTTCAATTTTTTGAATGTGAGCACTTGAAAATACAACTTGGGAGCAATCAGCAAGTACCTGAACTTAATCCAATTAAAGGTGCACTGTGATTGTGGCTAGATAGACAGATAGCCAGATAATTATTTTTAATTGAAGATTATCCTTTATGATTTAAATCCAATATTTAGTTTACTTTTATGTGAGCATTTTCTTAAAACAAAAACCGCGTAAAATGTATTCAGAGGTATTTCTATTGAAATTTGGTTGAAGTGCTGGACTTTAATACTTGACCCAAAAAATAAAAACCGCCAATCACAGTCCGTCATCTAGTCTAGACCAATTCAAATGTCATTAATTCAACGATTTACTCGCATAGTGCATAAAGCACAAAAAACCAACATCAATTGACCAATTTTCACCTGGCCTACACATAAATTGGCAAGCGTCCAGCGGTGATAGTCCAATCAACGTGGTCCATAATAGATTTTTTTTGTATGTGTCCAGTACCATAAAAATAATCGTTAAATATAAGTATGTGTAAATGAGCATGAATGTGATTAAATACAAACACACGTATATAGTCATATGTATATGTATGTGAGTACGTGAATAACCCGGCCGACGTTCCGTAGGCAGTACAAAAAGGGTTAATTTGTGCACTTCAATTTTAATGGGATGCATCTGCGATAGGAAAGCGTTTATCAGATTTATATTTAAGTGCATTTATTCCAACGCAATTTTATAATTTTCTTTAATTTCAATTTTAAACCATTTGGCACGCATTTACGCATTTATGCATTTTATTTCATAATTATAATTTGAATGCGGATAGTAAATTTATATTCTTTTAATTGCATCGCATGGCATTTTCATAATGGAATAGAATCAACTAATTACGACTAGATTGGCTGTTAATATGGCAAAAACAGCTTTAGCCCATATATAAATTTTTATATTAATTCATTTTATGTATGCGCAGCATAATGGGCAGATATGACAGAAATTATGGGCCAAAAATGCGACAATCCATTTAATTATTTCGATGCGACCATTTAATTAGTTCCCATTGCCAGCTACCAATCTTGCAAAACCCACGCAAATCTGGATGAGTAAGCAAATTGCCTCAATTGATAATTTCATTGAAACACTCAATCAACAAGCTGGCAAATGGTTATACATAAATTTGAATAGTTGTCTACATCTCTCTCTCTCTCTCTCTCTTTCTCTTTCTCTTTCACTCTTTTGCGAATTTAGCCTCTGGCAATGTCTATATTTACGTTTAAGTGGCACTTTTCTTAAAAGGCTTAGGCACACACAACAACTCTTACACACATGCTCACGTGCACACACATGAAGTTCTCCTGTTTGAGTGACATTCAAATAGACAAGCTTCCAATACGTGCAGCAGTTGTGCATAAAACTAAAGGAGTCAGCAGTACGGCAAAGACCGGCACACGACAAAAACACTGAAAACCCAAAAAACGAGCAAAATTTTTGTTATTGCATTTGAAAATGGCAGGCGTAGCTGGGGCGTGTACATTTGGGGCGTGTTGCCGAGCCCATACATACGATTGGAAACCATTTTTTTTTCTGCAATTTGTTTTTGTGTTAGTTGCTGGCTTGTGTCCGATTGTCTTGTGTTTTTCATGCTTAGCCATGGCAATTGAATGACCAAATTTCGTAAAATGCAGTTTGAGCGCACGTTTGCGACATGAGATGAGACAGCAGCAACAACTTGCTTTGAAGTTGTAGCCGACTGCAAACAAATAGAGATGGCCTCTTTAGAAGGTAAATGCACTCACGACATCCCGAAATCATCAGTGGACATTTTAAAAAAAAAGTTACAAATATATTTGAACAAATACTTTTTTTAATAAACGAAAGAATGTTACAATATACCCTTATGTCTGGAAATATTTAAATTAAAAGAGCTACTATTATTGGGGTCTAAACGTTACTGTTTGTACACAAGTATTTTCATTAAAATAGAATTAAAATATAAATTAAGTGGCCTAACCTTTTAGCATAATTCTTAAAGGAATTTAATTCCGCACTGTGAGGCGAATAATTAAATTTCACCTGAGCCATCATCGCTGGTCTGCTTTTATTCATTCTTGTTCTTTTTGGTGCTTTGCTTTAGCTTTGTTTTTTTTCGAATTTTTTTGGTTGTTGTCGGATGTTTGTAGTTTTGGCTTTGTATTGTGTGATTTTTGGGTTGACTACGGTAGGCGACACGGAATGGGACAGGGCGTGGCGGTCGATTGCAGTAGTGGCAGTGCCAAACTACTCGTTGGAGCCTTGGGGCAGAGAGTTTGTACCAAAATGAACAGCAGAAATTTTAGAAGCAGCATCAAACGCTGGCAGGCAACCTACACAAACGAACACACACGTCAGGTGGAGACCCAGAATGAACTGCGGCGCATTGCTCATACGCAGTATTGGTCAAGTTACAGGTAGGCAACCACTCACTTTCTGCCAGCTACTGCTGGCTGCATGTGAAAATATACCAAGCCAAAAAACATAGGGCGTACTACTAGCCAGACAAGCAAATCACATGCCACATTCCAAAGGACCTGCATACAGAGTTTTGGAATGTGTTTGTGTGTTTGCAATTTGCAGCATATCATAGCAAGCTATGGCAAAACTGACTGCCAGCACCAGTCAAGCCTCTCCATTTGCCCTACGGTCACTTTTTGCAATTCCCGCAAATCCGTGAGGGCTATTTAATAGCCACCTGAATGGTATGAGAGGCAGAAAAAGAGTTGCTAATTAATAAAGGCTACGCTTAATTTTCTATGTTCCGAAGCTCACTGCCAGACATTGCAAATTTGTTTTCCCCTTTTTTTTGTGGTTTCCGCCTGGGTTTAGGTGTGTGGCCTGATTTTAGCCAGTGTCATAGACAGACTGTAACCGCAATGCTTAACAAGTTGTTTGTGCCAGTCAGGCAGTCCAGCAGTCCAGCAGACCAGTTGTCCAATAGTCCATCAGAACGCTGGGGAGTCAGTTAAATGCTCGTCATTTCGTTTGTTTATTGTGCGCAATGATTGCAAAGGCCTTAAAACTGCTGTGATTGCAAACAGGATTTGACTTGGCCTGACTTTGGCCCTGGCATACTATCTGGCTTCAGTATGTGGCCGCCGGCATATGCCCAAATGGTCGGCAACAAAAATCACATATTGTACACACGTACGCTAGCTTAGGGCACAGACTGCTCCCAGTCGCCAACTGTGGCAGTTGCCAGTTGCCAGTCGCATCGCTAGTCGCATGGTTTGGCATCGCATGCCATGCAATTTTTCCCAGGTAACAAAATGAATTGCCTGCTGGCCAACAACGTCTGCTGCTGCTGCTGCTGCTGCTGCTGCTACAGCTGTGCTTTAGCTGGGACTGCGGCTGACAGTGTCGCATGCTCAATGCGCACTATTTGCTATTATTCCAGTGATATTTCGAGAGTGCCGTTGGCCCGTGTTCTATGGGGGATCCAACATACCCTTGCGTACGTATAGATGAGTGCAATTTACCGCTAACAATGCCATGCTCGGGTAGTTACACCAAATGTTAGACGCAGCCAACAACCAACAACCAACAGCCGCAACGCTGCACCGTTCCATAGTTGCACAGTTGCAGCGCGGTACAGCTAACTACTTGGCAGCTAGAACTACCTAACGGCTAGCACACACAGCTACATATGTTGGCCGTGGAAATGCATAAATAATGCGGCACAGTATGGGGCACCAACATGGCCTCTGACCGGGACAGGGATACCAGCGGTGACTGCTGTTCCTGGTAGTGGTAGTGTTGTTGTTGCCATTACTGCCCCACTACTGCAGCCAGTAGGCATGTTGCAAGCAGATTCTCCTGCTGCTGCTGCTGCTGCCGCTGCTGTTGCTGCTGCACTGTCCGCTCTCCTATGTCCACTGTCCGCCGACCGTTGGCTCGTTTCGATTGTTGTTTGCCATATTCGAACATTCACATCAGGATTTCCCGCTATTGTACTTTTTGGCTTTTGTTTATTTACAGTCAGCGCAAAAATGTTTGTTGTGGCCCGGTCGGAATGTGTGCACTTATATGTGTATTTGTGTGCCTGTGTGTGTCATGTGTGCCTAGCTGGATTTAGGCTAAGTAAGCCGCATACACCTGTCCACGCACACAAACACAAACACAAACATAAACGACAAACAACAAACAACACAAACGGGACCGCATGAGCGACCAATTTAATACATGATGGCATTGTTGGGCATTCAATATTTGACTGCCATTGTTGTTGTTGTGCCTTGTTCTGGTACTGCTGTTGCTGTTGTTGCTGTTGTTATTGCTGTACATCTGCTTAAACAAATGTCACGCGCGGACTTGCCTCCAATTATTCATGTGGCGAACGTTATTAATTTGAAAGCATATTTATCACAAACGAAATCTACGCCACATGCCGTAATAAATCAAGAAACGTTTTTGGCCTGACACACACCAACAACACCACAACGTACATATATTTAAATCTCAAACACACACACACACACCCACACACTTATATCAATATATACCTAAGCTTACACATATGGGGAGCGTCTATCGATAGCTACAACATGGCTAAAATGTGGCCACAAGACGGTTGATACCTGCCTGGGGATGGGTATTTTAAGAGTCCCGTTCGGTATGTCATATCCACGTTTAAGCGGGCCAAGCAGCCATTCAGCTCATGGCGCCTAACCATGTGACAGTCAGTCAACTTTCAAAACACAAAACACTCAAGGTGATATGAACCTTTTAGCCATGCTTAACGTTCTTCTGGCGTCCTTTGCCATCCATTTAAAGGCAGCCACAACAACAACGATAAATATATAAATTCCCAAACCCATCCAGCCTAGGGTCGACAATGCGTCACTGTATGTCAGACATTTTGGCTTTAACTTCAAAAGCGAGGCGACGAGTGAGCGCCTCAAAGTAAAACGTATGAAATTTCAATTGTTTGTGGGCGTCGTTTGGCATTGTGCCTTTTTTCCAACCAAATCCAATTGCAATATTAAAATCATGCCAGCAATACACAGACACACGCACATCCACGGCCGATGAAAGAAAAAAACCAATCTACAGCGTCTGGCAGGCAACTGTGACGCTGTCGTGTCGTCGCGTAAGGATGGCGCTAAGCTGACTGCCAGGACTCGCGCCATCATTGGCAGCAGTGGCAGCAGCAGCGCCAGGTTTAGGGCAAAGCCAAAAAGGCCACAGACGCGTTCAAGGACAGCATCCGCAGACGCAGCATTCTCTTCACATAATGTTCGATGCTTATGCTACTTACGCGTTCAGAATTTTTTGGAAAATGTCATTTACCGCAAAAATAAGCTTATACACACACATATTCACAAATATACGCGTATGTGCGATATCGATATTTTTTATATGTATTTCGGTATTGTGTGCTTCGCTTGTTTACGCAAATTGCCTAAAGATAACATATTATATCAATTAATGGGCGACAATGGTAACGAAAATGCACCAAAACAAATTATACCGCGATACACTACACTCTCTCAACCCATATAATCATGTATATATTCAACACAATTGATCAAGGCTTTATATAAATGTATTACCCATAATGATGGTGTTTAAGTCAATAACATAATTGACACCCACTAACCAATTAAATACGCTACAAAGAGTATAATTAAGTTGTTAGATAAATGTCAAACGATTTGTAGGAGTATAGATATTTAGTTAATTTTGAGACCAACTTTGCAATGCGAACATATGCTATCGAAATTCCATTATTTTATTAGTATGGTGTATTCAATTCAAGCATTTTTAACTAGAGCATACTTTTGCTTTTATGTAAAATGCCATTAGAGGGATAACAACATTAAGTACATCAATAAAACAACAATATATATACATAAACGCTAAAGAGAATTACGAATATCACTCAATATAAACCCCAATTTAAATCGATTTTGCATACGTGCGCGACTAAAAAATACCCTGCTTCTGGGGTATGGATTCAATTAACCCGTATGTAAAACGTAGCTTCTCACACTTCTATAGCCTCTGAAATATGTATGACTCAGCAATAGCTGTTTGTCAACAATATATATGTATATATATATATATATACACGCTACAAAGTTTAAACCCTTCTAAATGGGCCAGGGTATTAAATCCTGTGCAAAAAACTATCAATTTTGATGATGCATATTAAATATTTACGATAATATATCTTTTAATGCCATTTTTCCATTTTGAATGGTTATTTGCCATTGCGAGTGCTACGTATTAAATTTTTGATGCGTCAAAGTACAAATTGTAATATTGAGGCCAAGCTGGGAGCGTCTGATTGACTGACTAACTGAATATTTGAGTGTCTGTCTGGCTGTCAGTCTGTCTGGCTGACATTACACCAATTGCC
The DNA here is from genome assembly GCA_004143825.1 of Drosophila micromelanica. Lineage (NCBI taxonomy): Eukaryota > Metazoa > Arthropoda > Insecta > Diptera > Drosophilidae > Drosophila > Drosophila micromelanica. The sequence continues at coordinate 22,927 of SCDY01000046.1, read as the reverse complement.
TTGACGACACTTGCCGACGACACTTCCGTGCAATTGTATGCCGCTTTTTAAGTTCCGGCTGTGGAGCCGGGGCTGTATACCGCAGTTTTTATTGGCCGTATGCGTGTTGTCAGGCCATGTATGAATATTTGTGGCAGGCAATTCTTATGAATGTTCAGGCACGTTTATATGTACTCGCATTTACAAGGCCAGCCCTCGCGCGACTCACCGGAACAGGACGCAAGGACGACTCCATTCGTTGAATGCGCCGTTATTATGGCAATTTTACCACATGATGATGCGCTTGGTTATTTGGTTATTTGGGCAAATCAAGCAATTTATTCGCAATTGTCGTCGACGCCGGCATTCGCTGCAATTGTGTGGAAATCGATATGCGTTGTTATTTTAACCGTTCATTTCCCTTATTGCCATTATACGGTCACACTCGCACAATGCACACAGCATAACAAAAGTTGGGCTGCCTTTGCCATCGCATGGCCAAATTTGATTTATGCATATTTCCATATGATTTATTTCATTAGCATCATTGCGAAACGTTTCTTCGATTCAGCTCCAGACTTCGATTCCGATTTCGATTCCACTTCCAACAACAGCGACTGTTGCCCGGCGTTTTACATTTTTTCGTTGCCAAGCTGCTTTTTTAATATTTATTTAAACATTTGTTGCAGCTTCCGTTTTCATTTCTTGTCCGTTACGTTTGAGTGATTCAAACTTGACGGTTGCCTTTGTATACATTTTTTTCCGCCTCATTTGATGCAGAGAATGAAAAGTTTTCATACACCGCCCTCCCCGCATTCAGCAGCAAACCCACCGAAAAAAGGCAAAAGTCCCGCACAAAACGCAAAACTTTTGTTAAGAAAATATGAATTTGAAATGAAAATATGCTAGAAATGAATTGAAACCGTAACGGTTTGAGTGGGCTAAAACGAGCGCGTGCACGACCGAGCATCGAAAAAATGCCAATCCCCCAGTCATGCCCTGCCCGCATCCGCACACAATGTTGCAAATAAAACAGCGCATAAGAAACAATATACAATAAAAAGCAAAAAGAAATAAGCTGAAGCTGGAGTCGAATTGGAGATGGAGATGGAACTCTGGCTGGTTGGCAGATGGAAATGAAAGGCAAACACGATTCAGTTAACGAGTGACGAACGCTATTGCTAACTGGGGACTGCTTTTGAACAGGGCTGTGTGTGCGAGTGAGCAACCTAGCAACGTCTATTGAAAATGCTTACTGCCGCGGCTGACTGGCCGTCAGAAGATGGACCTGGTAGCGAACGCGAACGTGGACACGACGAACTGGCTGGCACTGGCTGAATGATTGCCTTACTTGCCGTACTGACTGACTAACCAATGAACGGCTCCAAATGAATGACTGAATGAATGAATAAATGAACGGATGAGCGCTCCTCTACAGTTGGTTGCATTCGCAAACACACACAAACACGCGCATACACACACACACATACAGAGTCTCTGCCTCCCAAAGACAGCAGCATACAGAGCAAAGAGCCGGTCGAGAAGTCTCTCTATTGAACTTGGCTGTAACCGACGACGCTCGGTCAATACAATAAAGTTAGTTTTCCAAATCGGCTACTTTATTGAGCGTAAGTCTCGGCCAAGCAATATTATTTGATGTGGCTTGTTGGTTCATAACCATGAAGTCAAGCTCTGGTAGGAGAGACTGTGAGTACTAGTTCGACTACGAGTACAAGTACATTTATATTTCTACTCGAACGGCCGATAAAATGAACTATTTTGCCAGCGAGCACGTAATGGGCGCATCATTTGCTATTGGACTTAATGTCTGTCTCTGTCGCTCTGTTCATTTCCTATTTGGAGTGCTTTAAATTGCCATAAAAAATTGTTATCTACTGGCATCATTTCTGGCTATTCTATTTGTTGTTCTTATTATTGTTGTTGCTGTGCGTTTGCCTGCCGCATTTCTACACTCAATTTGTACAAATTTAATTGTGTGCTGCCTGCAGCTATTGGCCAGCGGCGTTGCTCTTTTACATTATTTTACGTATATATATTTATGTGTATTTATTTATTTATTTTTTTCTATTTTTCTTTTTTTAAGTTGTTTATTATTTGTTGCGTCCTTGCTGTCCAGTCAACGCCAGGCGCGCCAATGTCTGCTGGGGGAACCTTTTATGGCATTTTATTTATTTACGATGGGCCCTTTAAATCAATGAAGCATACTATTTGACGCTGTCTCTTAAATTTACGCACGCCAGTCAAGTTAAATACGTTAGATGGGTTTTTTTCCTTTCAGTCCCTCTCAGAGTTTGTTTCTTTTTTTTTTTACTGTGCGCTAACAATCAGCTAGTAAATCGAATTTCTTGCCTAAAACAACAACAACAACAACGAGTGGTAGGACAACAATGCGTAGCAGCAATGGCAACATCAACATCAACAAAAATAAATACAAATACAAAAAAAAAAAAAATATAGAGCGCTGCAGGACGCTGGTCAAACTAAACACTACGTTTGTTTTAGCAGCTTCCGTTTCCTGTTGGCAACAACAAGGGCCAAATCACCACCATCACCATCACCAGCAGCAGCGCATTCATCCATCTATCCACGTGAGGCGCAAACTAACCAACAACTACACATACGCATGGCCATCCATCTACAATCGCCCATCTAACCATCCATCTATCCATCTATCGGAGGAAACGTCCAGTCGCCGCTTCTTTGACAAGCGCTGAAGCTTCCTATTCCCTTAGCTGTTCCTGCTCCGTATGCTGCTCGCTGTCCGCTGCCCGAAGTCCGCTACCCACTATCCCCCTGCCCAATGCCTGGTTGCCTGCTGTTGTAGCTGGCCAAAGCTAAACGCATTTGTTCGAAGCTTGTTTAGTTTAACTTTAATTGAATTTTGTGAATTTTGCCCGCTTTCACTCGCCTGGCCTTTTCTCTCAGTCAGTGAGCTGTTGCTGTAGTTGTTGTTGTTGCCTGAACAGTTTTCTTACAGCTTTTTTATTTGCTGGCCCTTTAGCCACTCGTTCGGCAGGCAGCTGGTGCCACTTTTATATGGCTGAATTTATTATGGACAATAACAAAAACTGTACAAAACTGTTGCCCACGAAACCAGCGTCGAACATCGAGTGCCGGAGTTAGGCCGCCAGTTGCTGGCTCATCGTGCAATCCTACAGGAAGTGCGCTCACCTTCACCATATGGTCAATAGCACGAGTTTGGCTCGTAAAAAGGCTTACATAAGACGGCCGCTATTCGGCTTACCTTTTTGCCAAGCAACTGTGAAATTGTCTTGTTTTGCTAGCAACCCTTTATTGTTGATTTTTAACTAAAGCAAATGGTTCGGGCATGGGCAGCAACAGAGGCTGAAGAAAAGACATGGGCGAAGGCGTGTGCGTAGGCGTTACCACTGCCCTTGGCATGGGCGCATTCGAAATACAAATTCAATTTTTATGTTAGGCATTTTAAATAATTTGTGCTATTTAATTTTTGGCTTTACTTTAACTGAGCCAATAAAATGCTAAAAAAAAAATAATAATACATACAAAATTGTTATACAAACGTGCTTATGCGGTTGATTGCCACTGAGATGAATCGATAAATCCTTGGTGCGATAGGGCGTGATGGCGTATACGTAATGCCAGTCCATACAAATGCCGACGCTGATGCCAAACGATGACAACATAAGCCGGCTAAAAGCCATCGTCGGTGATTGTCAAAGTCAAATAGGAATTATATATGGCAACGGTTTAGGCAAATATACTGTACTTGGAAAGTTTGCGCACATCTAGCTAATGAGCAAATAATATACGAAAATAAAGCTACTGAATTTAATTCACTGAACTGAAAACTAAGGAGTACTCGGTAATACGGTAATACCTGGTATTATGAAAATTGCTATTGATGTTTTCTCGTTTATATTGATTAAAATAACAAACAAAATATGTTTATCTTTTATTTGTATAATACAAATCATATATGATTGATCCAATAAAAAGTAAATATGTGTTTTGTATCTATTATATTTTTATGTATAATTATATATTTGAAAATAAAGGAGTCTTGTCTTATTTTTTGCTTGCTGTCAGAATGGCAAAAATAAATTTATGCACGCACTCAAAGCAGTTACTTTTAAGCTGATTTTAGAAAAATACACTTTTATGGAAACTCTATTGCGCATTTACGGCAATAGAGAGGTTTAAATTTATAACGAGCACTCAAAATATAGTTTCACTATTGAAATTTTTAAATATTGTCAAAAATAATAAGATTAAAATAAAACAAAAAAATCTACGCTGGTAATTAATAAATGCAATTATAATTGCATTCTTTGTTTTTCAAAATAATTATGAATTTTGCTCGGTAAAGACGAGTTTTGCGGCTCAGTGTTAATCACTGTAGGCGATTAGCAGGCCATGCATTATGCTCTTTGTGTTGTTGCATAAATTATGCGTTAAGCTGCTGCCTATCGATGCGGTTTACCGTCTGCATAAGCATAGAAATTTATCTAAACCCAAATAAATTTAATCAACCGCAATCGGAAGTGTTCGAATAATGACACAATAAACAACAGCAATTAAAATATCAAACATAAATCATTGTGCAAATTTACAACAATTGTCATGAAAGCCAAACAACAAAACTGCATGCAATGCAAGACTGGATCTAAACATGCAAGTGCATGTGTGTGTGTGTTTTGTGTGTGCATGTGGCCTAAAAAGTCATAAAAAGCGTGCAAATAACAAACAAGCAAGCAGACCTTTGTGTGTCCTAATGTGCATGTGTCCTTGCAAGTGTGTATGTGTGTGTATTTGCTTGTATATTGCAAAACAAACATACCCTATGGCATGCCACGCCCACAGCCCCATTCCAATGCCTGGACGCCCGCACAAACAGGCGTAAGCGCCTGCATAAATTTGTACAACGCATAAAATCAAATCAAAATTCAACGACATGTGACAATTTTATGTCCACAAAATTATGTATTTGTTGAAAACACACGACAATCGAACATAGCAACACAACAATAATGCAAAGCAATGAAAATAACCACAATGGCAACAGCAACAACAACAACAACTACAACGACAACTACAACAACACCGACTGCTAACAACAACGTCGACTAAGGGCAGCCAACGAGGACATAAGCAATAACAGCAACAGCTAAAATAGCAACATGAGCAGATTATAATGAACAACATATTCGCACGGCCGCACCCAAGCCAAAACACACACACACCCAAACATACGCAGAACAACACGCCTCCACCTTTTTGGCATACAAACACCCAAATGCGCACCCACACAAACACACAAACATATAATAAAGCGACACGCAACAATTTACGTGTTTTGACACTAATACAAAAGCCATTACAATACACGCAGGTACAAACACACATAAGCCCTCACATACACACACACTCAAACTACCCACCACTTAGGCATGTTTTGAGTTTGGTAAAAAAATTTAAAGGAAAACTTTATATGCTACCTCAACATTCACATGTGCGATGAGTTGCTTTTCTCGCTTTAAAGGTGACCGAAACAAGCAGTTCATAAAAAATCAGTCCTGGACTCGGAGCGAACCTTTTAAGAAACGAAGGCGTCTTCAAGGGAAAGTTTTGAAATTGCCGTAGGCACATATTTAACTAGCCTCACAAACGATTTCTTGGGAAAATCGGCTAGCACAAAACAGGGCATGGTTCAAACAGCTTTCCATGACAGAGCTTGCAACAATGGGGCCGCACCTTAAGGTTGAAGACAATTTCGTTTGCCAGGACTTTCCTTTGACCAATGACCAAACTGGCGAGCAAGACAATGTCAAAGGTTGCTCTGGGGAATGGCCTCAGCTGTGGTTGGAGGTTTAATGATGAATTGTGGGCCAAAGTCGGTATACTCTAGATTTGACATTGACATATTTTACATCGCATAAAAGTATGCTACATATTTTGTACATAATTTATTTTCATGTCCTGAGGAAAATTTGCGCCACAGTATGAATCTATAATAAAGTATAAAGGAAATTTGAGTCTTAGCTAAAATGAGCAATAAATTTAAAGACCAACACGTGATCGAATTTGATATGAAGCAAATTACAGTAAGCAATCAGTTAAAGTCAGTATTAAAATGTAAGTTCTCATAAAAGGCTGAATAATTAAAAACAAAAAAAAATTTTAAAAAAAGCTGTTCGCCAATCTGCCAGTTGATTGCACACTTACTATATGAAGTGCAGTACTTGAATTCAATTAGTTATGCTCGACTACAGCTCAATTTCGGCACTTTAGTGCACTTGTGCAGGGCTCCAAAACCAACTGACTGCTCAGATCAGAAGTGTTGAACTTTCATACTAGTTACAAGTAGGTGCTCCAAATGAAGTCAAATGAAAATGCCCACATTTTAGAATATTCCACAAGATTGCAAGTTTGCGAAGACAAACATTTTGAAGAGTTTTCCAAACCACAGCAGCGAAATCAGTGGAAAGTTGCATCCAGGCGATGTGTGTAGCTATTTGTTAAGTATGTCTGCTTAGGAGAGGGTATTTTATGATAAAATAAATGTGCTATAATAATTCATGCCTATATTTACTTGTTACGCTCAAATTTACATAAGTACATGCACTTAATTGTAATTATGCGTTGCATTCAAGAACAAAAACAAATACGACTGCTGACTGAGGATTAGGCTGAGCTCGAGGTCAGCATTGGTGGGGATAATCGATTTGCAGTCGATGCACTTTACAAGAGTCTTCGCATATCAGTCAGGCGGTTCAATTGTTTTTGTGTGTGAGAGTGTGTGTGTGTGTGTGTGTTGAACGAGTGTAATCAATTGTGTAACCATTCATATGTATATTGACAGATTGAAGGATTATCAAATGCCTTTTATAACATGCCTCTGTCTGCTCTAAACTTTAAGCTCATCTATTGTTTGGCCGCTATGAAAGTCATACACACACAAACATACTCACAGCGAGTGCGAATAGTATTAGTAGAATGCAAAGCAGTATCCATTGACAGCTCAATGTAAATATTTTGTGGATTTCCGGTTGCAGACAAATCAAAATTTTAGTTCACCGATGCAAAATTGTAGCTGGAAAAAAATAAATGAAAATAAGAGCAACATCGTCCTGCAACCCTACCGTTAATTGATTACAAACAATGAGTGATGAACCGAAGCCATAAAAAACAATACAAAATGTGAAATTAGTTCTGCCACTGGCTCTGATGATAATTCACATTCACAATATACCGTACATACACAGACATTCCTTTTAACAGCTTCCACATATTTTCATAAGCTCGTTATCAAATTTATCCATTTAAATTTTGAACTTCGCAACTAAGTGTATATTTTCCTACATTATTTGATTCTAGTTCAATTAAAGTGTCAAACAAAATGCGAATGCAATAATACAAAATAAAATCATTTCCACAAAAACATTCAAGTTTGTACCTGACATTTGACAATGCTTGACTTGAACCTACCCTATAAGCAAAAATCAAGCGACGTCATAATTCGTTAAGAAAAATGCACATCATAATTAAATAGTACATGCGTAATTAAATTGTATAAATAATATTGTACTTGAAGTTTACTAGAACGTAAGCAATGTGCTATCATATAATATCTTTAAAATCCGTTAGCATGAGTTCAGAATGTTTAACTAAATATTGAAAGCTTTTGCTTAAGCCACCATTTGTTTTCTATTGTTTTGCAGTCGAATCTTTCTGTTTTTGCTATTAAGAGGATACAACATTTTTGTTGTTGAGTTTCCATTTGTATGCTTTTATATTCTTCATAAAGAAAAGTTGTGATTTTGAATGTAATACAGAGAGAGGTTAAATTTTTTACCGTGACGAGCTCTGGTAAAAACTAGTAAATGGACACACAACTCAGAAAACTTAAATAGCTGATGAAATGAAAAACAATATACTATGCAATTTGACACATTGAAACAGCAGAAAAGACCGCTGTCAAGTTTATTGGCTACGCTCGATGAACACTGATGATTGGCTGCTTTGCTGTTTTGATAAGCGCAGGGCATTAAGCTGACAAAAAGGCTACCAAACGAATATAAGAAAATATTAAGAAAAGCAGCGCAGGGCGGCTGGCGAATGCGCAAATCCTATAACACGAAATTAAGACATATAATCCTTGACAAGCAGTAATGGTAATCAAATATGCTAACGCTTGCATTTTCGACAACTAAGCCCGCCGTCAATTGACAAGGCCAGCTCAAGGCGTTGGGCGTGGCAGCAACTATGTTGCCATGTTTGTCAGCAATAGATAACGTTTGCCAGAGCTTTTTGCCGTTAAGCCTTCAAGTATTTGCTTATCTGTCAAGCAAAAGGCGAAGTTTACTCTTAGCAAACTGAAAAATGGCCTTCAACTGGCATTAACAAATTAAATCGTATTGAAACCCCTTCGCTTAGGTGAATCAATCACTTTAATTAGAAACGATCCCATTGTGTAGTTAAATAATTATAACGTGGCTATTGTGGCAGCCACCAAAAGGTTGAACGAATGGAAATGGAAATTGTAATTACATTTTTAGCACATTGCAGATTGTTCTGTTTTCTATAAATTAAATTTCATTTCCCGTTTGCTGGCTGCTTGGCTGCTGGATGACGACTGAGCCCTGGTCGCATTGCATGCGCAGCAGCGCCATTAAACAGCAGTTTCCGGTTTACGCGCTTTGAGTTTCCGCTTCAAACACCGAGAACAACAAGAGCAACAACAATACCAACACCAACAGCAGCAGCACCACCAACAACAATAAGAGAACAGCACAATGCCTGATTGCTGCTGGTCGAGTGGTGCTTGCGCTGCAGCTGTTGCCGTGGTTATTGTGTGCTCCTTTGTTAGAATTGCTGTTATTATTTCGGTACACAACAATGCCGTCACTGCGGCGCCGCCTTGCAACATCTTAATATAAGATTCAATTCATAAAAGCAGCACCGTTGCCAGGACTAGGCAAATTTCATCTTTGTGCCCAATGCCGTTTAGACTTGAGAATCAGTGGCATACATACGCACTACAGCCGCAACAACACAACACAACACAACAATCCAGCAACAACACCACCAACCGCAACAATTACAGCAATACAGAGCAAAAGCAATAACCAAGCAACATTTCTATTGCATGCCAGCAACGCCAGCCACAAACACACATTTATATATTTTTTTAATTAAACGCAAATCCCTTTGGCAACAACACCACACGCAACGCGCACCGCCAGCAACTGGGGCATGCTCAGCACTAGAGCCAAGCTGCGCCAGCTGCAAATCGCGACAACAGCTTCAAGGTTAAGTCGTTGACTTGTCGCACTCTGCGAGTCTTGGTTTGTTTTTGCCAAATTGGATATTGCAGACCCATTAAATATAAGGAGTTGTTGAAACTTGTCTAAATTCCATTCCAAGAGTATTTATAATATATAATTTATATAGTAACTACACAAAATTTATTATTTTTTTTGTTTTTAACACTGATTAATTTATTTTTATTTCATCTTTTATTGATGGATTTTTTTCTGAAAATTTTACGTGTTTGTTTGAAGAATAAATTAAAGAAATATTAAACGGGTAAATTATTTCATTTCAGTTCTATTTAAGTTCTGCCGAGGTCTGATGACAATCTGTCTGATTGTTAGAAGGCTTGTGTCATGAACAGAAATGGACATGCCCGTAATGATGACTACCAAGCTAGTTGGAGCGCTCTTCCGCTGACATTGAGCAGATTATGAGGCACGTCTGGCAGCGCCGGCAGTGAGCACAGCGGTATGAAAGCCCAATTAATATTTCATAAAGGAGCACGTATCCGTCGCTCACATATACATACATGGCGGGCAAAAATCCCTCAATCACTGCCAATTAATGTCAGACACAGGCACTCATATCGGCCAGCCAGCCAACCAGCCAACCAGCTGGCCAGCAAGGCAGCTCGAACGTCATACATAAAAACAATAAATGATTTATACATGAAAACAAAAAGCGTGCGCGTAAAAGCCACAAAAATAAAAATCACACATACAGTCGTATAAGCAGACGGACAAATAGAGTAAATCGCTCTGTAAAGCAGGATATGGCGAAACGTGAATTTTGCGAATTCTACTGACATATTCCTAGTACAATTGTTTATTTTATTACCCTCCCGGAATCGAAGCGAAAGAAACGAGAAAAAAATACAAAAAGCAGCTAACTTTGGGTTGTCGAGGATTAAATACCCTCGAGGTATTAAGTACCATAAATACCATAATCTGATCTTAAACGAAAAAATTAAAAATAATTTATATAAAAATATCCTTAAATTGTTTTGATAGAAACGGCATATGCTAAAAAAAACACAATTTTTCATGTCCCAACATAAATTCTTCATGGAGTAGCAAACACTTCTTTCAGTGCTTTGCAAATTTCAAGGCATAATAATAAAACTCTTGGCAAGAGTGTAAAATGAATCGTAGCACAACAAGGAAAACAGCTAGTACCGAGTCTCTTCTGTCTATCTGCCTGACTGTCTGTACAATAAAAAGCGGCATAAAGGACATGCCAATACATGCGAGAAAGCAGACAATGGAGCGTACACACCCTCCGGACCTGAAGCAATTGATAGAGACATCGAAGGCAGACAAATTAAGTTCTCTATATTATGTACAAATGTGTAGCATACAATTTGGGACAGCTAATTGGCAGTTTAAATTATGGTGTGTCGTGTGCCTGTCTATAGGCTATCTTTAAATGTACATTGAAACGTATATATACAGTTAAAGCACAAACTAATTGCTGGTTTTATCAATGACCACTTTTTTATCGGCAACAACAAAACACTGCGAAACAAAAGCTAACAAATTAATTTGCATTTCTATTATTTTCATAAATAACACAGCAAAGCGTCGCTGCGGTCATGTCCACGGCACTTCCGTCTGCCAAAATCAGTGAAATTGCAAAAAAAAAAAAAAAAACAATGACGTTTGGTCAGTGCCAAAAAATAAACAATTTAAGTCAATTTAAATTTCTGATGATTTGCAACTGTCAGTTGGCCGAGGGGCTGCTGCACGGACTCTGACTCCGGCTCCGGCTGCGATTGTGACTGTGACTGCGGTCGCGGCTGCAAACCACGAAAAAAGAATCAACTAGCTCACCACACTATCAGTCACACTTAGTGCATGTTGCACAGTTTCCATTTTGATGAGCACAGCTTGCTGGCAGACGGAAATAGCTAACAAAAAATATATACAAAAAAATAGCTGCCGCACAAGAAATTTTGACAGCGAAAAAAAATATATATATTTTTACTTTATATATATATATATATATATATAGATACATATATATAAATAAAATAAAAAACCAATGGAGCTATGTATGTCAGCTCTGACGCACGATGACTGTGACGAAAAAAAATACCACAGCAAGAAAAAACAAATGCTCAGAGTGCAAACATTTGCACGCACGCACAAATCAAAACATCAACAAAACAAAAAATAACAAAAATAAAAACCAACACGAAAAATTTTTTTTTTTTTTTGCTAAAATAAAACCAACGGCACGTAGTATCCTCTTGCAAAACACACAGCCTCTTCTCTAGCGCTGCTGTTTGCATGAAAAGTCTCGGCAACATTGTACGTATTTGACATTTTAAACGGGCCAGTCGCCACTTGTCAATCTTTGTAAAAGTTCGCATTTCACATATTTCCGCTTTTCTCTAGCCTTTGTTTTGATTTGCGTTTGTTAAGCGGCCCGCAATATGCGAATGTGCCTGTGACTGTGTGAGTGTGCGCTTTTCATACATATGCCTTTTACCCAATTTTTTGTGCGCATTTCTGCTGGCAAATGGCTTTTCAAACACTGCGCCAGCCAAAGTCAGCCTAAAAGTATGCAAATAAAATATGCGCTCTTATCTGTTTGGCATTGGCTTTCGTTGGATTGGGTCCATTGGTCGAGCACGCCGCGCCAGTTGCCCGTTAAAATGCGTACTGCGGCTTGCGCTGCTATGGCAAAAAGGGGGAACAACACAAAAAAAATATGCGGCCAAAACAATGTTTAAAAAAGCGGCATTTGGGCATACTTTACTCATTGGCACACGCTAAATGCCGGATCAGACCATAGTAACCATACGCAGCGTTGCAATCAACGAAATTGAAATCGTTTTTGTTGTCGCTGCAGTTGCCTGACATGTTGCCAGTTGTGACTCATATGTTCTACACAAAAAGTTACTTTTGGTTTGTGCCTTGCCAAAGTAAAGTAACTATTCAATTGTGTAGTTAGCTTTCGCTACCCTGTAGACATAATTCTGGGGAGTGGCTAAGGTCGTGGGTCAATATCTGTTAAAAAATAAGAACTTTTTTTTACCATATAAAAATCTTGTACTTAAATATTTTACGATAAAGGGTATTTTGAAAGTCGACATGAATTACTAACGAATAAATATTTTAAGCTTACTTTGCTTTGTTTTCTTGCTGTCATGTGCACTTATTTCTAAAAAATTGAAAAGTTATTTCAAAACAAAGGAACCACGTGAACTTCAGCTTGCGTCAAGAACGTCTACAAAATTTATATAGATTTTCGAGTAGAAATAAGAAGTAGAAAAATCAAGGACTCGCTCATATGTTAGGTTTATGGTGCCATTTTGTTAATTTATTTCACTTGCTTGACAGTTTGTTTTAAATTTTTTCTTTTTATTTTGTAAACTGTTGGTGTTTGTTGCTTGGTTTTTGTACAGCTTTTGTCTTTTATAGTGAGTTAACGCGCTGGACGAGCAAAATTTTCTACATTCCTTTTTAGTGCATCGCATTTTTTTCGTGAGTCTGTGTTATTGCCGCTGTGGTTTTGACATAAAGTGCGCTTATAAAAAACCACCAAGTTAGAAGGGCGCCGGAATAAAATTTTTTGATGAATGTAACGTTCCAAGCGAGCCAACCAAACTAAACAAAAACAAAAAAAGAACACCGTTCAAATAGCTGATAAATTTGTGCGCTAAAAACAAATGGTTAAAGTTTGAAATTGAAATTGGGACAAAAGGCAACGGCACTATAAAAGTACAGCGCCGTCAGCATTTTAAGGTTGATAACAACAGCAGCACCACTAACAAAAAATATATACATAATAAATACATATCTCAATCAAAACGACAATAGAGCAAAAAGAAAAAGCCAGGCGAGCTGCATGCAAATATGACAGCGACAAATAGACAAATAAAAGCACAAATGAATATGAAGCGGTGTTCAGTATTTCCTATTTGTTATTACTGTAACTGTTTTTGATGTTGATAAAACAGAGACAAGAAAAAGAACAGCGCAGATTAAAAATCTAAACTAAAAACTGCACATATATAAATACGCAAAAGAAAAGTGTTGAATTATGTAGGTATGTATATAATATATATGTATATAGATATAAGCTGTTTCCATTTTGCAGCATCAAAGATTTTTTAGATGTTGAGATAAAGCAAGCGACTAAATAAAAACCCCACAAAGACACATTGAGAATTGGACGGAGAGAACCACACGTACAAGTGGAGGTCCATTTATCTTCTGTCACTGTACGAGTGTTTCCGTTTTTGTAATGAATGTCCAGCTGTGCACATTGCCATTGCCCCGCGGGGATGAAGGCGGCCACAGCCAAAACAAACCAAACTAAACCAAACCCACTCAGACCGATTGTCGTTGGCTGGATGGCCTGGATGCTCGCTGAAAGGCGTCTTTTATATTGCTTGATAAGATAAGCCATGCTTAAAATATACGTCTATATATAGGAGCCCAATGTGTACTGCAAAAAATACACTGCACAAAGTGCCAACTACCCAAGAAACCCAGAGTTTTGTCATTACGTTTCGCCCTCTCTTTATTTCCGTTTGCTTGCAGATTTGCGTTAGAGCCCCACCTACTCCTCTACACACATATACAGCCTAATTCTTCGTCCGCTTGAATTGGGAAGATTTTATTGCTGTATTTTTTTTAACCTTTGTGAAAGGAATTCAGGATTGCATCAAATGGTGATGGAATACCAGCAGAGAGATGAAAGAATTTAAAACGCAAAATTAAATAGCAGCACTAAAATCAAAGATTTTCTCTGCAAATCGAATAAAGAAAATAGCTGCCAACTATAAAACAATGTAGGACTTTCTTGCAGCTTCTTTCATTTAGTGTTTAAGAACAGGTGAACAGCACGTAATCGTATTAGCACAAACAATACAGCTTAAATTTGCCCTAAACAATAAGTCTAATATATTTCGAACCTGATCTAATTAGCCGTTGGCTACAAATCAAAAGATTGCAATAGAGCTAGCTGCTATATGAAATGCATTGTAGTGCAGTGCTTTGAGTTTGCTGTTGAGTAGAAATAAAGGTTAACAAAGGTTTTTGTACTTAGATGCATTTGATGCATTTGTAAGCAATTCAGGATTTTGCATCAAGTGGTAATAGAATGCCAGCTGACAGATGCAACAATTTAATATGCAAAACTAGATAGCAGCCCTAAAATAAAAGATTTGTTCTATAAGTTGAACAAAAATAGCTGCCAACCATAAAATTATGAAGGGCTACCTTACAGCTTAGATGCTATACGAATTATATCATTCAGTGTGTAAAAACAGGTGAACACAACGAATCCCTATTTGCACAAACAATACAGCTACATGTTTCCCTCAACAATAAACCGAAACTAATTTATTTATACGGCCTTTGGCACAAAACAAAAGATTACAATGCCGCAGGCAAATACATGAAATGCGCTATAGTTGCTGGATTTCGAAAATTATGATGACACTGTCGATGATAATGATACTAATTATCTGAAATGTGCTGCCAACATCTCAATTTTCTGAATCGTAAATAATTAGGAGAATAGTATTCTCAATATGTAAAACCTTCAGTTTACTTTTGAGTGAACGGTCCTTATAATTAGATACATTTAACAGTGTTAATTACAACTAATCACAATAAACGTTGCTTTTTACATTAATTTTCTTTCACATTGCAAACCAATATCAAATACCGCACCATTTTAAAAAGTCTAAATTTACATTCTCACACATTTGTGTGCTTACAAGTATTCTAAGCTGTTATTAATTCCGACTTTTAATTAACTGATTGATAAATTGACATGAGTTTTTAGTTTTTATTAAAATATAAAAGCTTTTGCAGATTTTCATATTTTCAGATAATACATGTTGTTTGTTTACTTCCTCCCACACTCCCACGAGCCCACATTAATTTCATTTCAGACCGCACTCTCATTCACAATCTAAACAAATCATCCATTAAATGTGCCACAGAGCAGCAGAAAACAATTCCCTGAGCTACGCAAATTGATCAATTTCAATTCAGTGCAAATATCATGGGCGTCATTTTGTTGGGGTGGCAATCGTAATGTCATTGTGTAATGTTGGTAATATAAACTTTTTATTTTACGTATATTCAATACGTTATACATACTTATAAAAGAGAAAATAAAATGGTAAACTCCAAAGAGCATCTTGCCAAATCGCAGCAAACTAGAAAAAATTTGTCAAAGTTGACTCAAAGTCGGTTTAAATATAAAAAGCTAAGTTGGCAGATACGATTTCGACGTCAACTTCTAGTTTATTTGTCTATGGAAATCTTAAAAAGAAAAAACACCCACATGGCATTCGATTTCGTGTGGTTATGGGTCCTCCTATTGCCCACGTATGTCTCGTGAATGTTGTTGCAATCCTGAAGATGGTAAGCATCGCTCTAAAGGTGGTTGGGAGCTGCTGATGTCTACCAGAAATAAGATACGTGTCCTTGGTCTCCGAATACAAACCAACGGACCTCACGTCCCGCTGTTGGGACTATCTCTGCCCATACTCTTTGATTAGCTGTGGTATTTTATAATGTTTATATCGACAGGAATGAAGGTACTGCGCATACAGAACGATTCTTTGAGCCGGCTCAGTACGTTGCTACAAAATTGGGTAAATGCACGCACCTGGATAAACAAGCTGCGACTGCGTTAGAGCTACAAATTATCTAGTGAGTGCAATAAACGCAAGCGAACCGCAAGCACATGCAATATAATGGTCTCCTCTCCACTACTTTGGCGTTTTATTTTTTGGGAATTGCGGCCAGTTGGCAGAAGTCGCAAGCGTTCGGAATTCGAAATTCGCAATTCGCATTCGCTTTTAGCGTGCGCAATTACACTTGAAGAAATCCTGGGGATTTCGGGTGAAAATCCATTTGTCACAATGCTGAGTACGTGAGCACCGCTGACTGCCGCAGTCGAAACGACCAGTAGAGCGTGTAAATGTGTCGCTTGAGTCCTGTACGGAATACTGCGGACTCCTGTGAGTCTGCGGCTACTGCTGCTGCTGGTGCAGTGCATTGCTGCAAAGCTGCATTGTCGCGGCTCTATCACAATGACACTTCATTTCAGTTGGCCTCTGCAGCAAGGAAAAGCTGCTTTGCCAAAATATATATACATCTGCATATATGTATGTATGTATACAATACATACATATCTGCGGCCATTGTCAGGGACTGTTCATATGAAAATATGCTATGAGTCAACCAAAAGCGTTTTCGGAAATACACAGATAGCACGAGGGCGGCTCAAAGATCATAACAAATCGAAAGCAAAAACATGCACATAACAACAATTGCGAGAAGCTTTTCTGCAGCACATGCACATAACATCAACAAATATAATGCACTTTTAAGCCACGTAAGCAACAACATACTTCCTATTATATCCCGTAATCTTAGTTATACTTGGGCACAACTGGAAATTACGTCGCGCCTGAAAACGCTGCATATCTTTTCATAACCATTTTATACCATGAACCCACTGAAAATGCGTAATGTATGTAACAGTCAGAAGGAAGCATCTCCGACCCCATAAAGAGTATTTATTGTTGATTAGCATCACTAGCCGAATCGATTTAGCCATGTCCGTCTGTCTGTCCGTATCTCTACAATAGCTAGAAAGCTGATCTTGCACTCATTCGTTTCGTATATACCATACGCAGATCAAGTTTATTTCAAATCGTCGATAACTCATTCCTTTTTTTTTTTTGTTACTGATATTATTAGCTCTTGTTTGACTCGGTTTTTTAGGCACAACTAAAAAACCAACCATGAACAAAAAGTCCATCCTTATAAAAATCGGTTGAGTTTTGGCAAAGTTACGACTGGGGAAAGTTGAGACATATCCTTATATGGGTACACTAGGGTATATACTCGATAATTTTTTACATGAATTAGGACAAAAAATTTTATTTTTAGACTGAAATGTAGAATTCATATAGACAACGAACCATGAAAAAAAAAGACCATCCTTATAAAAATCGGTTGAGATTTGGCAAAATTACGACTGGGGAAAGTTGAGACCTGTCCTTATATGACAACACTAGGGTATAAATTCGAAAATTTGTACATGAATTTGGACCAAAAATTTTATTTTTAGACTGAAATGTAGAATTCATCTAGACAACGAACCATGAACAAAAAGAACATCCTTATGGAAATCGGTTGAGTTTTGGCAAAGTTACGACTGGGGAAAGTTGAGACCTATCCTTATATGGAAATACTAGGGTATATATTCGAAAATTTTTTACATGAATTTGATCCAAATATTTTATTCATCTAGACAACGAAACATGAACAAAAAGCTCGTCCTCATCAAAATGGGTTGGGTTTTGGCAAAGTTACGACTGGGGAAAGTTGACACCTATCCTTATATAGAAACACTAGGGACCAAAAATTGTATTTTTAGACTGAAATGTAGAATTCATCTAGACAACTAACCATGAACAAAAAGACCATCCTTAGTTTTGTAACTGAAGCTGTGTGTCCCAGGTTCGATTCCCGGCGTGGCAGATTTTATTTTTCGTTCGTGATTGACAATTACTTTTTTTTTAATTTTTAACTTCCTCACTGTGAGCCGAGAGTTTGTGTGTATGAGTTAAATTCTGGGGTCAGTGTATCTCCTAGTCGGGAGGTCCCGACTAGAGCAATCTTACTTGTTTTATATCGGATTTTTAAAAAATTCTAAGTACATTAAAAGGCTTTCTCATGCTCCCACTCACTAAGAATATTACAGAAACGAAAAACAAATCCCAAGGGTCTTGGCGATATGATAAAATTTACTCTCCGGAATTTGTCAACCATCAATCTGACTGAGAGTAAAGAGCTTTATGTTTCATCTGGTAGATGTGGTTCTGTTATTGGTTTTGTTGTTGTGCAAATTTGTGTAACTTTTTAATCGTTTTTACATAATAGAATTACATGCATGTTCAGCGCATTAACTATAATTAAAAACTATTTTTAATTAATAAAATGTCAACACACCGCCCCGTATAATTGCAAGTAGCTATTAAATTGTTGTTTGTAACAACAATGTTACAAAAAAAAAACCAATTGTAATGTGTAAGCACAATAACAATATAAAATGCAGAACAAACAAATATATCGCAAGTCCGCAAACAACAGTCAAGGGAATTAAAAAATATACTTGTACAATGAAATATCAGACCACAAAAAAAAGGTTAATTGACCAACAAATAACTTAATTAAATCAAATGAAATTATAAAAATCAATTTTTAATGAGCTTCGTCGCTGTTGACCTCATTTAAATTATGAACAGCAAGAGTGACAAACCGGCATTCATTCGAAGAAGTATAAACTTACCCCTCCATGTAAGGTCGATCCACCCAGCCGGAATACCGGCACAACTGACAGACCCTGTTGAATTTACCTTACCAGCAATTACAAATTACAATTATCCGACTGCTGGAGAGGGACATTTAAAGCTCTGATAAAAGCACTTGAAAAGTTGTTTTTAATTAAAGTACTAAATTGAAAACTATTAATTAAATCTAAAAGTTGTAGAAGTTTTTAATTTTTTAAAAACCTAAATTGATAATAAATGTTAATTACATGTATATGCACGTTGCGTGGTAGGTTATATCTAAATATAAATACAACAAAGGTCAGTAAATCAACTTTTATGAAATTAATAATAAAAAATACAAATATATATATATTTATTGCCTACTATTTAATAACAAAAATTTACAATAATTTAAAAACAAATTGACTATACAAGTATGGATACAAAAGGCACTCAAATATAAACAGTTTAAAGTCGCAATTGAAATGAAAACCATGAATGTGCTGTATACTCAAAACTTTTTAATCCTGTTTATATTAAGTTACCTTTAACATTTATTGATTCCCAAATTGAAAAACCAAAACAAAAAAAGGGGGGGAAATTAAACATAAATAAATAACTGAAATAACTACTTAAAACAACAGCACGCAAATGGAAACCATTAACAGCTTAAAAATATTTAATTACCAGTTCTGACCGCCGCACCGATTGGGGGAATGGCAAATGTATAGGCTGAGAAGCTGGGGTCGTGAGCCTGCTACCAAATTGCAATTAATCTTCTTTTAACAGCAAACTTTTGATCCGCTTTATTTGCATTTCACTGTGGCGCAAACACAAACAGAAAGCAGAAACAACAGGAACAGCAACAACAACAACCACGCCAGGAAAAATAACGAAAACGCTTGTCATAAAAATTTATCAAGGGTTAAAAATTATGTTACGCGTTTCATTTTGGTGGCTCTGAAATGATTTATGCAAAATCTGTGCCCTAACCAAAGCGAACCGCCAACAACAATAACAACAACAAAAATGAATATAAATTGTGCAATTTCATGTTTTTGCCTTTTTTTTTCTTTTCTTGCGATGTTCAACTTTTTATGTCCGGCAAATTAATTTAAAACTGTCTTATAATAACAACAACGAAGGGTCAGCACATTGCACATTATTTATAATCTCACATTGAACTGGAGAAGGGAACAGAAGCTTGCCCTTTTGAGTGTTGCATTAGCCGATAATAATTTTCTTATAACCAAATACGCCCGGATAGTAGCCACCAAAGTCACCGAGGCCGGCATAGACGCCATAGCCACCGAAGCCGGCGTAGCCGTAATATGGTGAGCCGTAGTAACCATAGCTTGGATAGCCCCAGCCGCCTCCGAACCAGGCCGGGCCACCGCCTACGCCCAACAAGAAGGAACGCGCTTGTCGAACTCCTCGCTCTGCCGCCGGATTGCCGCCAATTTCCTGCTCCAATGACAGCAAATCCGTTTTTACAACGCCAACTGGCGCCACTTCCTTGTCAACAGTTGCATCGACGTCGCGAGCGATGACAGCTGCCGCCTCATTCAAGCGCGTGCCCAGCGACAGCAGCAACGCCAGCAACAGCATCAATAGCGGCAGCGACGCCAGCGGCGTGTACATTGTATGCATATTTAAATATTAATACTCGTTTAAAATGATGGTATTTCAATTTATTCAATTGCTGGCCACTATGATATCTCCGCCTCAATGTTCAACGCACAACTGTCGCTCAAAGAGCTAAAATTACTTGCTATTTATATGGATAAATCCAAACACATTTAAAGCCCGCTAATTTAATTCAACGCAAATTGTTTTCATAAAAACACAATATATAGAGCAGAGAACACAAATTGTGTGCTAACGAACGCGTGCATGAGTCTGAAGCAATCAACGCGGCCAAAACCAATTTTTTTAGGCTACGTTTTCATGCATTTTTAATGCTCTTACTAAGAAAAAGTCTCAATGTTAAAAACAAGAGTGTTTTAGCTTAGAACGCCCAACTAGGAGATACCCTGAACCCAGCATACATACATTAATATGAGAAATAGCATTTGCAAATTTAATGTTGTTAAAATATTTTATCGATTTTACGAAAACAAGATCTACATGTTTGTACATAAGGAACGATGGACATGGACATCATCTTGGTCAAGAAGATATATCTGCCTTTTACATACATGTGCCCGAAACCATTATACCCTTTGACCCATATTCAATGTGTTCAGAGTATAATAATGATAATCACTTCTTTCAAAATTTTTCTGCTTTTCAGCATAACATTGGTCACTTACACAGATTTTTGGTTGCTTTTCTCTAGAAATATGTCTTTGAGTTAATATTTCTGTCAGAAAGAAGAATAATATTTAAATTTCTTAAATTTAAATTTATTAAATTTGCTAACTTTAAAATATATAATTTCATATACGCACATTTTCAATGTTTCAAATTCAGCTTTAGTCAAGGTTTTAAAGCATGACAAGGTTTATCATACGTGTCTTCACAGCAACACACAGTGCGACCTTTTTACATATTACGCATACGCAGCGTGGTTCACTGACGACCTGACATTGGCTCGTTGACTGTCAATTGACACATTTCGTGTTCAAATATGCGTAAATAACAATTATTGTAATTTTTTCTGAACGCCAGCAGCAAGACAAAGCACAGACTTGTTACGATACAACAGCAACAAATGCCAGAGAATATAACCTTAACCGTGCCTGAACCTTGAACTTGAGTGGCACTGCCAAGTGGCAGCTGCTACATGGTGGCAATGTGTGCTGATGTGTCAACGGCTTGGATTGCGTTGCATGATTTGCAAGAAAAATGAAGACAATAGTTGAATTTTACACTTAACACTCGACTCGCTGCCATTGTTGTTGCCAGCAGCAGTCTACAACAACAACAACAACATGTTGGGCTGTCAGCGCGTCACGCGATTTGTTGGTTTGAACAAGCATGAAATGAATATATTTGTCATCAAGCAAAGTTATGACGCCCGACATCGTCGTCAAGTTCGCTTTACTCCATTAGCAAGCCCACGAGACTGACACAAATGGCAAACAAAAAACCCCCTCTAAGTTGGCAGTGGATTACTAAATTTTCGTTTTAATTCTATTTGCACATTCAAGTCAAAAGCACAAATGCGAATTCGTATTCTTACCAATGCGATAACCGATAGCAACAATAACTGCGCCGAGCTTCCAAACATCACAAACTTTCCGCGAGACTCCGCGACTTGTTCTATAAGTGTATTGTATGAGTGTGTGTGTGTTTGAGAAAGTCTGTGTGTCAACAAATGACTCGAATAAAATTTATAAGCAAAGTTACAAAAGTGCAGTGGCACAAGTTGATAAGGGTACGCCCAATGTTCGGTTATACGAGTCTATACGTTTATGAAGAGCTCCTTGGCGATGGTCACACAGAGATATGGCCTACCACAACATAGTTGTGGTCTAGCAAGTTTTACAAGAGGCCAATAAGCCAAAGTAAACAAGGCAAATGTATTAATTTGGAAAAGAGACTGCCAAGTTTCAGTTGAGATGAGTTGAGTTAATTAAATGTTATACCTCAGGATTGTTTAAATCAAATAGAAACTGTCGATTAATTTGGGTTCTTATTTAATAATACTTTTTCACTGGTTGACCTAGATAAATATGTGAAGATAAATAGCTTGCTGTATGCAATCCACAAAGTATCTTTACAATGATATTTGTCAATTCACTAAATCACAGTGTAATTTATTAACAGGTGAATATGTGAACTCTTGACGCAATAAAGTAGCTTATAAACTATGCTTTTCTCAAATAAAGAGCCAGCATTTTTTTATTGATATTAAAAATATGCTGTGTAATCGTTTTAATTGATGCACATTGTATGGTGTCCCAACTCAGAAAACTAATTAATTATGTTGTTATTGCCATAAATATATGTAACGTCAATAGTCATAAAAAAAATAACTCATTTGTGCGCTATATTATAATGTCATTACTTTTATGATTTTATGCTAGACATTGAAAACAGGAGAATCAAAGGGAAAAAGTAAATCAAGAAAACAAACAAAAACCAACGCACTCCACTCACACGTCAATTGCAAAAAGTTTGAGTTCCCATTGCTGTCTAACTTTGATATTTTATGGGTAAATTATATTTTATTTGAGAATAAAAAGCTAGGTTCGTGGAACTGTCAGTGGGTTCATACACAGAGAGAAAAAATCAAGTATTCCGTACTTGAAACGGCACATTTCAGACTTGATATCTCACTAAGATTGAAATTACTAAAGTCAAGCAGATCGT